>PYDT01000119.1:135000-140528 GCA_004837865.1 Musa balbisiana
AAAAAAAAAAAAAAAAAAAAAAAAAAAAAAAAAAAAAAAAAAAAAAAAAAAAAAAAAAAAAAAAAAAAAAAAAAAAAAAAAAAAAAAAAAAAAAAAAAAAAAAAAAAAAAAAAAAAAAAAAAAAAAAAAAAAAAAAAAAAAAAAAAAAAAAAAAAAAAAAAAAAAAAAAAAAAAAAAAAAAAAAAAAAAAAAAAAAAAAAAAAAAAAAAAAAAAAAAAAAAAAAAAAAAAAAAAAAAAAAAAAAAAAAAAAAAAAAAAAAAAAAAAAAAAAAAAAAAAAAAAAAAAAAAAAAAAAAAAAAAAAAAAAAAAAAAAAAAAAAAAAAAAAAAAAAAAAAAAAAAAAAAAAAAAAAAAAAAAAAAAATTCTAGCCGCATAGCTCAATTTGTTTGATCTTGCTATTGTGTTTTTCTTCCAAATCTCTTCGAAATTTTTATGATAGCTTTTACACTTTCTAGTAGTAGATTTCCCTTTTGTTTTGTGAAAAAATTCTCAATATAAACCACTGATCTTTTATGTCCAATCTGCTGCAATTGAAAATCTATGTTACAAAAAATTTCAGCCGCATATTGTTGCCTTAACTAATCTATTTGTAATCTTTTTTAAATGAATTTTCTTATACACTTCATAGATCATCTTGGCTTCCATCTAAGATTGATCTATTAAGAAATTCATCTCTAAAAATGATTTTGTGTTGCTGCAAATTTTCATCGCAAACCGTTGAAATTTTTCGACAAGAATTTTGCTATCGCAACTTACACCAATTTCCTTGCTATTATACTGCCAAAATTTTCTTGATTAAATTACATCTCCTTACTGTCATATAAACTGAGATTCTGCTGTCAATTCCCTCCTCAAATCTCTCAAGTTTTTGGTGGAAATTCATCTGAGAAACCGTTGTTTCTTCGACGATAATTCTACTCTTACAAGACAACATAATTCTGCAGCAAACTTTCCTCTGATTTCTATCAAACCTTTGCTGTCACTCTCCAAGATCAAAAACTTCCATCCATAGCCCTAAAACTCCACCAAATCACACCCTCAAACTGCACCCAAAACAGCCACAAAACAAGCCTAAACCACAGCCGACATCCACCAATTCCACCAACCGTTTTGACCATCACTTCTCTCAACCCATACTGCCTTTAACCGGACAACAAAAGAGAGATCTTAACATCACGATTTGGAGGCATATACTATGGCATCTAAGGAGGCAATCAATGCTAAATTCGAAGCCTTGGAGGCACGATGGAGGATAAGATTCAACTCTCTTTACCGAACTCAGTTTGGGCCGACCACCAAGCCGAATAAATCATATCAAGGAGAGAGCTCTAACCCAATCCACACCAAGCCCAAAGAGATGACTTCCAAGAGAGGGAAGGCTCTATGACTGACCCCAACTATCCATGCATGAGGGTGGACTTCCCTAGATGGGAAGAAGGAGACCCGATTGGTTGAATCTCGCATGCGGAGCGATATTTTTCGGTATCATAAAACTATGGATGCATCTATGGTGGAAATTGCAGCTATACATCTTAAAGGGGATGCCATACACTGGTTTGAATGGTTTAAATATACTCATGGAGTCCTCTTATGGCAACAATTCAAAGAAGGACTATGATCGCTTCGGACCAACCGATTACGAGAACATTGATGAACAATTGGCAAAGATCCGAACAACCTCTACGTTCAAGAGTACCAAACCAGTTTGAAAGGTATCTAATCAAACTTGTGATTGGTCTCAAAAATAGCTATTGGGGACCTTCATTGAGGGCTTGAAGCCGGAGATCCAGAGAGAAGTTAAAACACGGACAACCGTACACGCTTATGGCAGCCATCTCTTTTGCACGACATCAAGAGGAGCGATTGAAACTATGAAGCTCGGAGACTAGGATCGCTTCTTCGACCTGCAATGCAGAAGCCTTCAGCGCCCCCTACTATCAACCGATGTCCCTGCACCAAAAATGATGACAAGAGAAGAGCTTCGGGAGCGATCTACGAAGGAGTTATGTTGGCACCGCGACGAGCCGTGGAGCGCGAGCATCACTATAGAAAAGGGAGACGTCTTATGATTAAACCAGTAGAAGAAGAGGTAATTGAACATCTAGAAGAGAACCTTGATCATGAAGAAGAAAATACAACAAGAGCTACAACCGACTCGAAGTTATGGTACATGCACTAGCGGCTACTCAAACCCGCAAATAATGAAGTTAAAGGCCTTCTCAAACAACACATTGATCACTATCTCATCGAACACGGGCCAGCACTAATAACTCTAGACAGTAAAGTTATGTCCGGATGGCCCTTACCTATCGAGTATTACAGTAGGTTGACGTCAAGTCACGACGGACAGATTTTGAAATGTGATCGTAGGCGCCGTGGGAGGAAACTATTACTGTAGGAACAAGAGATAATTACAGATTTCTTCCTCCTCCCTCTTGATGATCATGAGGCCATGCTTATAATTGAATGGTTGACAACTATTAGGTGATGTTTCTTGGAATTTTATGAAACTAATTTTGAGATTTTACAGTAAAGGGAAACAGGTGATTCTACACGGGAAACGTGGGGGCGACGTAATGACTATTTGCACACAACAAATGGAGAAGGTTTTGCATAAAGCACTGCAGCGGCTTTTTGGTACAACTTGAGCAGCAAACTAAGGGAGAGCCAATAAATTTGAAGATCCCAAACCTACTTCCTTTGCTTGCTGAATTTTCAGATATATTTGACTGAACAGCGCAACCTACCTCTTGCCCGTCGGCATGATCATTGTATACCGATTCTTCTGGGCAAACCTCCTATAAATACTTGGCTATATCAACATTCATATCTGTAGAAGGATGAAATAGAAAGGATTGTAAAAGAGATGCCTGAAATAGGAGTTATTCGGCCAAGTTGCAGCCCCTACTTTTCACCAGTGCTCTTCGTACGAAAGAAGGACGAAACATGGACGAATGTGCATTGATTACCGAACCCTCAACGGCATAACCAGTCAAGGACAAATACCCTATTCCAATAGCAGATGAATTGCTAGATGAAAGGAGCATAAATCTTCACAAAGCTGGACGTTCGATCCTGAGTATCATCAAATATGAGTGTGCAAAGAAGATATACCGAAAACCGCCTTTCGAACACACAACGGCCACTACGAATTTTTGCTTTCTTCACTAGAAGGTGGAATATCTTGGGCATATCATATTAGAGGAAGGTGTGGTAGTGGACCCCTCCAAAATTGGAGCAATGCAGAACTGGCCGACCTCGAGGAACATAAATTGCTACGTGGCTTTCTCGGTTAATAGGCTATAATCGTAAGTTCATAAAAACTATGGAAAGATCAGTGCACCACTTACTTCCTTACTGAAAAAGATGATTTCCAATGGTCAAACAAAGCCACCACTGCCTTCAACGAACATAAATCATAGTGACGACAACGCTCAACATCGGCAAGACTTTTGTTATTGAAGCTGATACCTTCGGAGTCGGAATTGGTGTTGTACTAATACAAGATGGCTGCCCCATCGCTTATACTAGTAAGGCATTCTCTCTTTCCAATCTCAAATGACTATTTATGACAAGGATATGCTTGCGATTGTGCATGCGGTGGCCAAATGGAATCGTACTTGATCGGGTGACACTTTCAAATCAAAACCGACCATAAAAGCCTAAAATATTTCTTGGAGCAGAAGATATCTTCCCCTGAGCAGTAAAAATGGATAACAAAGCTTCTTGGATATGATTATGAAATAACTTACAAAAAGGGGAAAGAGAATGTTGTTGCAGATGCGCTTTCATGCTACCCAAGCATGCTGAATTTTCGACCATTTCACTTTCGACCTGTGACTTCCTTAAGGATATTAAGAAGGAATGGCAGGAAGATCCAGAGACTAGTAAGATTATAAAAAAATTGGAGGAAGCACTAAACTTCGTGGCCTCATACAATTGGGACTCAAAAGAATTACGCTATAAAGGGACGCATTGTGCTTGTGCCAATTCTACTTGCATCTTCACAAGCAGATTTTGGACAGAGTTATTCCAAATGTAGGGCCTAAATTGAAAATGAGTACAACATATCACCCATAAACTCATGGCCAAACGAAAGTGATAAATAGGTGCTTAGAGACAGCCCAAAGCCCACCCACTAAATATGATTACCCAAGGAGAACTCCAGACCCAGTTGAGTGCCATTATTGATCATACGGATCATGACTCAATCGACGACGACCCATTATTGAAGTGCTAATACAATGGGTAAACTTACCAGTAGAAGGTGCCACTTGGGAGAACTATGATGACTTGAAGATCAAATTCCCAAAATTTATGGATTGTTAGCCTCGAGGACAAGGCTGATTTGAAGATGGGATGGGTCTATTAGGACTCTAGCTAGGAGAGTCCTAATGCTAGGGGCATTCATGTAAACCTACCTACAGTCATCCTTATTAAAAGAGGTGAAGAGGCGGCTAGGGCTTTGGAGGTTATTTCTTAAAGAAGAATTAGGAGTTGTAAAGGACATAAGGAGACTTGAGTAGGAGTCCTATTAGGAGTCTTGAGTAGAAGTCTTAATTGAGTAGGAGAGTCCTATTAGGAGTTAGGGTTTAGAAACCCTATAAATAGTCATGTATTCATCCTCTTTTGATAAGCAATAGATGAATCTTTTGTACAGCCTTTGTGCAGCAACTTGGAGGAATGGGAACCCCTATAGAGTTCCAAGGAGGTCGATCCCCTAAAGAGATCAACCCCAAGCTTAGAATCTGCAAGGGTTCTAACAATCTCCTTGGGCCCATGATCTCTCTAATAAGCTGGAATCTCCTCAGAACATTTCTAGTGAGACCTGGGTTTCTTTGCTTGACCAATCGCCCCGTTATGGTCCACAATAGTAGGGGAATCGACTCCTCGCTGCCTAGCACAACTTTTAGATCTGTGATGAACTTCTTCATCTAGACTCCCTCCTTTGCTGCCTATGATGCAACAATGTACTCCGCCTCTTTGGTCGAGTCAATAGTAGTATCTTGTTTAGAACTCTTCCAACACACTACTCCTCAATTCAAGGTGTACACATACCTCGAATTCGACTTGCTATCATTAACATCGAATTGGAAACTTGAGTCTATGTAGCCTTCAACCCTGAGGCTACTACCTCCATATATCAGTAAAAGATTCTTAGGACATCCGAAGGAGTGCGGTTCGTTCGACAAATCCTACCTTATATCTACTCTGAGATTGTTGGATTGTCAAAACTCCATAGACATTGCAGAAGAGAAATGCTATCCCCACTCGGACCAAGACATAACTTTTCCAAAAGGTATTGTGATTCTTTTGTTCAAATAACAATTAAAGGGAAGCAGGTCAGGACAACGAACTATTTATGATAAACAGATCCAATTTTGCACGTTCGTATTACGGGGAGTTCTACAAAGGTCGGACTAATAATGACGTATACAATGCTTGAATTATCGAATTGTAGATGCTACATAGTTGGTTCTCCTCCTTCAGAGACTACGAGTGTAATAGGAGCATCCGTTGACAAAAG
>PYDT01000176.1:0-7500 GCA_004837865.1 Musa balbisiana
CCTGATAAGAACTTCTGTACCAGAACCAATTGTAGCCCAATGATAACCCCTCTGGGATTAAAATAGATCTCTTCTCACGAACATCCCCATAGTGTATGAGACAATGTATGCATTTCGATTAGGGTCGTATTCTATGGTTACGATTCTACCAGTTTTTCTTTTTCTTCGTCGAAAATCGATTTTACGGTATAGACCTTATTACCTCCCCTCTAGCCGTGCGTTAATGATTCCTCTGGCATTACGACCTTCTACAACGATGCGGCCCATAGATAAATTATTTCGTGGATTGGATTGCACTTGACTGTGACGGCTCCATTGCGTGTGCTCGGGTAAAGTTTTGTTAATAAATTTATCGCCGGGTGTATAAGTATTTGCTTGAAGTTCTTTTCTCTATAAGAGGTGGAATAGAATATCCCCGTTTGAAGCGTAAGGATCATACGTCTGTAATGCATTGTAGGTCCCCTAATAGTCCCATTCTTCTACCCTGCCCGGGAAGTCGATGACTATTCTAGCTATTACCTTGACCCCAAAGAAGAGTTCGACCCAATGCTTTATTTCGTCCGAGTTGATCCTGAGTCGACATTAGAAGTATATTGATTGTTCCCCACGAACCGAATACTTTTTCCTGTAACTACTGCATATTGCCTTCATCCATAAATCCATTTTCTTCCCTATGATTCCATATCGTAAGAATGCTAGTTCTTACGTTCTATTTTATGGTATGAAATATAACTACCAATTCGTTATGTATGAGATGAGATTCATTGATACAGAGCCATCCATAGACTTATTGAACGTTCCCATTGTGTGCATCCGCAGGAATTGAACCTACGAATTGCCATTATGGTTGGCGCTTTTAACCATTCAGCCATGGATGCTTAACATAGACAGCGTCTATCCGTAAATAATATCGTAAATAAGTATATCGTCTAATAGTAGATCGTAAATAAGTATCTCGTAATATTATACGTAAATAGTATATCGTATAAATAGTATATCGTAAATAAGTATATCGTAATACATAAGTCTATGTATCAATACTCATCGAAATGTATAATAAGTATAGGCGGAAATAAGTTATATCGTAATAATTATATCGATAAATAAGTAGACGTAAATAATTATATCGTGTAAATACGTACATCGTTATAATATATGTAAATTTCAATAAGTATAATCGTATAAATAATTATCTCGTAAATACGTATATCGTATAAATAAGTATATCGTAAATGTATACATAACCCATTCCAATTGAAATAAAATCTTTAGTGAAATAAAAGCTTAGGAGATTTATGGACGACATCATCAAATTCTGGATCGTCCGAATTGAGAGATAATTGGAGAGATCAAGAATTCTCACTATGTCTTGATTCGTGGACAAATACATTTTTTCCATCAAACGCTTTATGAAACTTTTTGACCCCCGACTTTGGAGTACCCTACTTTACGTGATTCCGCAGTTTCAACAAGCCATCGATATTTCTGCTCAAAGGTGTAATCAAAGGTGTAGTACTGCTTGTAGTCGCGGTCCTTATATCTCGTATTAACAATTCGAAAGATGTCGAAAGAAAAATCTCTATTTGATGGAGCTTCTTCCTATACCTTATGATTCCATTGGCCCCAGAAAGAGACATTGGAAGAATCCTTTCGGTCTTCCAATATCAATAGTTGAGTTGTTTCGTTCCCTTAATCTTCCAAAAGTTAAAAAGATTTCCTGAGAGTTGTTTCAATGATCCGGCAGAGAGTACTTGGTTCTCCCAATAAATACACAGTTTATCATGCCTGAAACTACCGGAGTTCGCGTGGGGGAGGAACCGATCGAAAAAAGAGGGATTCTGTTGTAAGATAATCTAACTGAAACCGTAGCGTGGAATTAAGATCTCATTCAAAGAGAAGGAATATCGATATCTGGATTTTTCTTTTTTTTATCCGATAACGGATGATCCGATCCGCACAGGACCATGATTGGGAATTGTTTGATCGTCTTTCTCCGGAAGAAGCGAAACCTAGTCACTTGAATGTGGGACAGCTAATTCGAATCTTTAAGGAACGACTTGCTTTGTTAGTCTCATGTCTGCTTTTTTCGTGAAAAAGACCAATTTAAGGGGAGGGTTTTCTTCAAACAACAAGGGCTGAGGCAACTATTCAATCAAATGAATTGCACAAATGTTTCCCATCTCTTCTCGAGAACAAGTGGGGTATTTCTTTGCAAATGTTTCATTCCTATGCTGGCAAGTCCGCCAAGATCTCTTCGTTAGTTGGGGGAAGAATCACACGAATCGGATTTGTGAGGAACGTATCGAGAGAGAATTTGATTGGTTAGACTATGTGTGTTTGTAAACAAGGATGGTTTGTTTAGCAAGGTACGGATGTATTGTCATATTCAATATGATTCCACAAGATCCTATTTTCCGTTCAAGTAAGGTATTCTAGCCAATTGAAGGATCTTCTGATCAATTCCATAGATCTTTCGATTCCATTAGAAAATGAGTGAGTCAAATACCACAATTGATCGCTCAAACAGACATTCAGCAACTAAAAGAAAGATCGATTCTTTGGGATCCTTCCTTTCTTCAACGGGAACGAACATAGAATAAGGCAGATCGATTCCCGCATGCCGTTTTGGATCTTCCTCAATGTCCCGGCTATTCACGTCACGTGAGAAGCAGATGACTAATCATCTGCTTCGGAATAAATCGAAGAATTTCTTGGGAATCCTACAAGATCAATTCGTTCTTTTTTCTCTGACAGATGGTCAGAACTTCTCTGGGTTGATCCTATTGAGAAGTTCCACTAGATATCAGAAATTTGTGAAAGAAAAACCGATGTTTTCTTTTGGTCCCTTCCTGGCGATGGAAAATAAAGGAAGGTTGATATATTAAGATAATTAGTTTTTAACCAAATACCGTCTCAATTCATCCTATTTCTCAGAATCCGGGATGTGATATGGTTCCTACAGGATGAACCTGATATGGACCGTTCCAATAGATTTCCTATCTGAAACAAAAATCCATTTTTGATTTATTTCATCTATTCCCTGACCCGGGGGCAACAAAAGTGGATACACGTTCACCACGATTTTGATCAGAACGGAGAGTATCAAGAATTGCAATCTATTCACTCTATAATAACCGATCCGGCTCTGGTGTATCATATGGGATTTTGGCCGTTTCTATTGATTCCTACGGGTTGGATCAAAAAAATTCTTGAATGAGGTATCAACTCCCGAGATGAAAATCAAAAGAATCTTTATTTGTTTCTACCTCCATTTTTTTATGAGAGAAGAGCTTTTTAATCGAAGGATCATAAACAATCGGTCCGGATCTACTGCGGGAATGATTCGGAAGATCCAAACTAAAACAGCGGTATTTGCTAGCAACAACATAATGGAGGCAGTCAATCAAGCGAATTGATCCGATCTGATTCAATCCAATATAGCACCTATGGGTACTAAAAATTATCTATTCGATTCCTTTTAATGATATATCCGATCGGGGCAACTTCGAATAGGAATTCAAAGGGATTCAAAGAGGAATGACTACTCTGAATCATATAACTATAATGAAATATACGATCAACCAACATTTATCGAATTTGAAAAAGAGTCAGAAGAAATGGTTTTGATCCTCTTTTTTCTCGAACCGAGAGATCCATGATCGGGATCCTGATGTATATAGATACAAATGGTCCAGAATCAGGAGAATTGCCAGGAACATTTGGACCATTTCGTTTCTGAACAGAATAACCGTTTCACGTAGTGTTCGATCGGGTTACTTATTAATCACTTCGATGATTGGTCCTGAGGCTCGACAAACAAAATTTGTCTAAGTCCCTCTTCGTTTCTTTTTGTCCACGTCACTTCGTTTCTTTTTGTCCAAGTCACTTCCCCTTTTTGTCCAAGTCACTTCCCTTTTTGTCCAAGTCACTTCCCCTTTTCTTTGTGAGTATCGGGAATATCCCCATTCATAGGTCCGAGATCCCCTCCGTGAATTGTAACGTCCATGATCAACTCCGCAATCAGTTGTTAGAATCAATAGGTGTTCAAATCGTTCATTTGAATAATTGAAACCCTTCTTATTGGATGATCATGATACTTCCCAAAGAACCGGAATTCCTTTATCAATGGAGGCACAACTTACCATTTTTGTTCAAAAGAACCAGATGGATGATTGACTCATTCTATACTCGAAATAATCGCAGGAATCCTTTGACTAACACGGATCCTATTCTCACTGCATTCCATGATCGAGACAATTGCTGAATCCCGTGAAACCATTTCATAGAAGTTCATTGATATCTTCTTTTTATAAAAGCCAATCGCCTTCGAATTCTTTGATGATCAATCACTTCTGGTTCTATTGTAACAAAAGATTCCCTTTTTATGTGGAAAAGACCCGTATCAATCCTTATGATCTTACATATGGACCAATCCTCACTAACCTTGTTCCTGTCGCAACCAAATATTTTCTTCGTGCGTCGGTAAAAAAAAACATATTTTTTTGGAGATAAGACTATTTCACCAATCGAGTCACAGGTATCTAACATGATCATACCTAAAGATTTTCCACAAAAGTGTGACAAAACTATAACTTGTACAAATCTTTCCGTTTTCCAATTCGATCCGGAGCCATTCGTCGTAGAGCATTTACTCGAGCGCAGACAATTTCTGCAACACCTCTAACAGAGAACAAAGAGTCAATTTTGGAAGAACTTATTGTCAGCCTCTTTCAGATATGAATCTATCTGATTCAAAGGGAGAACTTGTCAATCTGTATCTCTCCAGTTTCAATTCAAACATGGGTTTGATTCACACTCTGTTGCTGAGAAATATTTACCATTCCGGAGAAAGAGGAAAAAAAACGGAGTCTTTCTCTAAAGAAATGCGTTGAGAAAACGGCAGATGTATAGAACCTTTCCAAACGAGATAGTGCTTTTTTCAAATCTCTCAAATGGAATCTGTTCCAAACAAAATGGCATCCGTCCACACCTATATGCCTGGGTTCCTTACTTCGACAGAGTGGCACACTATCTAAATTTCACCCTTTTAAGATCCTTTTCAGACCCATTGTCGATACTAAGTAGCAGTCACAAATTTGTACCAGTTAAATTTGTATCCATTTTTCCTGATATTATGCCTGTCATATCTCTCATGGCCAATTCCTCAGAAGATCTTTCTTCCCAATGGACTCTGATAAGTTAGAGTTCAGGAGTGTTTACAGATCTATCTCTGTCCCGAAAGATTCTCGAAATAATGAGTCAACCCGTTCCATTGATATGACACATCTGAGATCAACAAATGCTCGGAGTTGGAGTGCCTCCTATTCAATGCTTTTTCCTTCTTCTTGTTGCGGGATATCTCGTTCGTATACATCTTCTCTTTGTTTCCCAGCCTCTAGTGAGTTCAGACAAGTTAGAAAAGATCAAATCTTTGATGTTCCATCATACATGATTGAGTTGCGAAAACTTTTGGATGGGTATCCTACAATCTAACTGAATTCTTTCTGGTTAAGAATCTCTTTTCTAGATTGTTCTGAAACAATTAGGAGATTCCTGGAAGAAATACGGGGTTTTGTTTTCTTTTGGTGGCAACATGCTATTGGTCGCTTGTGGGTTCAAATCAATACGTTTCTAAGGAAGAAATATTTGAATATCAATCTCATCGATCTCATAAGTATCATATCAATCCCATCAATCTCATAAGTATCATACCAAATCCCATCATCGAAGCACTTTTTTTCGGAATACGAGACATCTAATTCGTACAGTTAAGAACTATTCATTGATAAGAAAAAGAAAAAAGGTGAACGGTGATTGGATTGATGAGAAATAGAATCCTGGGTCCGCGACAGTGATTCGATTGATGATGACGAAAGAGAATTCTTGGTTCAGTTCTCCCCTTAACGACAGAAAAAAGGATTGATCAAATTCTATTGAGTCTACTCATTGATCATTTACAAAGAATGACTCTGGGTATCAAAGATTGAACAACCGGGATCATTTACTTACATACTTATTTTGACAGTTATAATGAATTATGAGTTCAATTGATCCTGTTTAGGCAGAAAGACGATATTCCTGTGCTCATTATCAGACAATTACTTATTCACAAACCTCGTGTGGGCTATAGTTTTCATTTTTCCCATCTCATGGAAACCCTTTCGCTCCCTTAGCCCTACCCCTTCTAGAGTATTTTAGTGATAGGTTCTATAGGAACTGGACGATCCTATTTGGTCAAATACCTAGCGACAAACCCCTATGTTCCTTTCATTTCACGGTATTTCCGAACAAGTTCCCGGATGACAAGCCTAAAGATTATTTTATTGATGATATCGATTTTGATGATAGTGGTAGTGCGATATCGAATTGATGATATGTGCGATATCGTGATATTTATGATGTGAGATATACTGATGACCTTGAACGGGATCTGCTACTATGTATAGTGACGGCCGAAATGACCGTTTTGAATCACTTTCAATTCGATTAGCAAAGCGCAATGTCTCCTTGCATAATTTGATTCCAGCACATTCATTCTGTATATAATGAGGTCGAATTACTTTCCCTCGGTCTATTAGAGATATCTCTCCAGAGATTGTGAAAGATGTTCCACTAGAAATATTCTTGTTTATTGCTTCGACTCATATTCCCCAAAATGGCTCCCGCTCTATGCTCCGAAAAATTATACAGTTGCATAATATACTAAGGCTTCTATGCCGCAACAACGAAAGCACTTTTTCATTCTTTCATATACTAGGGGATTTCCACTGGAAACGAAAATGTTTCCATACTAACGGATGGGGGTCCATAACCATGGGTCCAATATACGAGATCTTGTAGCACTTATCAATGAGGCCCTATCAATTAGTATTACACAGAAGAAATCAATTATAGCACTCCTAAATTAGGATTATCTCTTCAATAGACAAACTGGGATTTGCGATCCCAGGTAAGATCGTTCAGGTCATGGGATCCTTTTCTATCAGATAGGAAGGGCTGTTGCACAAAATGTACTTCTAAGTAATTGCCCCATAGATCCTATATCTATCTATATGAAGAAGAGATCAGAAGGGGATTCTTATTTGTACAAATGGTACTTCGAACTTGGAACGAGCATGAAGAAATTAACGATACTTCTTTATCTTTTGAGTTGTTCTGCCGAACGGTCGCTCAAGCTCTTTGGTCCTCAACACCCGGACCTGATGAAAAAAATCGGATCACTTCTTATAGATTCGTTGAGAAGGATTCTACTATTCCTTCCTATAGAAGTAAAGGCGCTCTGGTGGGACCCTCACGGACAGAAAAAGATTGCAGTCAGTTTGATAATAATCGAGTGACATTACTTCTTCGTCCGAACAGTTAGATATGATGCAAAACAATCTTTGTTCTATCGTTGATCAGAGATTTCTATATGAAAAGTCAATCGTGTTTGAAGAAGAGGAAGAGGTCGTCGACCTGCAACAGATAAAGGGGATTTATTCAATCACATAGTTTGGGCTC
>PYDT01000176.1:20000-21082 GCA_004837865.1 Musa balbisiana
GCACAAGCGGATTTCCCGTAGTAGCGGCGAGCGAATGGGAGCAGCCTAACCGTGAAAACGGGGTTGTGGATAGCATACAGGCGCGTGGCTGCAGCGAAGCGGGTGGCATGAATTCTGCACCCTAGATGGCGAAGGTCAATTAGCCAAAGCATCACTAGCTTACGCACTCTGACCGAGTATCATGGGCAACGTGGGAATCCCCGGGTGAATCGCAAGGACCACCTTGCAAGGCTAAATAACTCCCTGGGTGACCGATGCGAAGTAGTACCGTGAGGGAAAGGTGAAAAGAACCCCCATCGGGGAGTGAAATAGAACATGAACCGTGAGCTCCAAGCAGTGGGATGCGAAATGTGATTTTCTGCCGGGGGGGGGGGGGCGTGCCTGAATTCAAATTAAGATGATGAAAAGGTTAGGATGAGAGTCAAAGGTCGGCCACTTAAGAGGGGGGTGAATTAGTACAGCGGATAAAATCACGTTGTTCGAAAAAAAACTTCGTACGTTGAAAACCAATTTAGGAAATATGCTTAGATGAAAGCATATGGAAAAGGTATGAAAGCAGAGTAAGCTATTGAAGGGGTTTGCAAAAGGTAATAAATATGTAAATGCAAACCAGAGTTTTAGAGTGGTTCGGTCAAACGTGACCTACATCACTGTCGGCTTCCTCCTCCACCGAGGTTCACGACGTTCACTAGAGACTTTCCTTCAATAGGCGAAGGCCAAAGTACCTTTTACAGCCTTCTCCATTTACCGGTTTAGGAGACAACCTTAAGAGCAACTCACAACTCCTCGCTTACAGATTCTAACACTTAGAGTAGAGGAGGAAATCTAAAGAGATACAACAGTGTTTTTTACTTTAAATCTCTGTGCTTGTAGCTTTAACAGGGATTGGGGGGGCTAGTGATAAGCGCAAGTGATTAAAATTGGAGCCTAAAAATCTTTCCCATCTCTGGGGTTTCCCGGTAGGGCCCGTACCACCGCATACGCTAGGCAGAACCATGCCTGGGGGTCGTGGGCGGTGCCATCGGCCCAGATAGCGGTACCATCGCCGACACATGAGAGGGCGGTACAAAAAAAAAAAAAAA
>PYDT01001215.1:0-21078 GCA_004837865.1 Musa balbisiana
ATGTTTGACTAACCCTCAGATAAACGAGCCTGCTGCATCTTCCTTGATCTCTCCCACATTGTATTTGTATGATTATTTCAATTTTACAATGGAATTTTTAAAGATTGACCCTTTCTTTCGTATTCTGCAAAAAGAACCTACTTGTCGATTCACTAATTCATGGGAGATACTGAACTTTTGATTTGAAAATGTTTCAGAAGGTATCTCTGAATAGCTGTGATGATAGAGCATTCGTGATCATATTTTCATATATACTGCGTCGAACACAAAACTTGTGATTTGGTATTAAAACACGATTTCTCCGTTGAGACACGTTTCTAATCTTCAAGATTTCTCGAGATATTTTCTTACGAAGTTTCGTTATAATCATCTATACGCCTCTGGTTTATGTGGGCACCCGGCATAGACATGCAGGATTAGCTTATCGACTCCACGAACCGTACTATAATACTCAGTACTGACATCCCTCCTTTATATTACAAAGCTCCATATCAATGACATTTTTGGGGTCAGGCATTTGCTCATATAATCTTACTAAAGAAGGAGCCGTTTCATTGTACTGTGGGCCTGCTGTTTACATTAGGTCTTGCTGGCTAGGAACTCGACTTGGTACCACTCCATAACGATCAAAGTCGATCGCGAGCCTATTAATGACAAATTCTGAAACAACACTGGTACGTATAGAAGGGCCATACACTGGCAAGTCTGACACAATTCGCCGATCATTCAATGTAGTTGAAATAACTGAATTGGTAATTGTTTTGTCCACTAAGGGAAACTCAATCAAATTCATAACTGGCTCAATGTAATCTTTCCTTCATTTTTATTTTGATGCTGCATATTCCATTTAAGGACCATTCCATTCTCTTTTCGCCATGCATAAACTGAACCAACAATTGGGATCAGCCCAAAAATTCGCTTCGATAAATCCAGATACCCCCATACATCGAACTCGATGCCCAGGGGAAAGACATACCGGGTTTTCAACATCAAACACAAAAACTTAGCAAACATGTAATAGCGGTTCGAAATTGTAACCAAGCATCCCCAATGGGTTCGATAACCCGATTCATAACTAGAGAGCTTCTCTGGTCCTTCACAACCGGTCTAAACTCCGGAAATTACAATGCAAGATAGGAATAACTCTTGATATTATTAGAAAATGCCCAGAAAATTCATATTCGTGAAGCAACATAAATGTACTCTATTAATGTGGACTATTCTTGAATTAAATTCGTTCGAATCGGAATTGTCACTTCATCCATACCGTCTTATCTTAGGCGAAACAAGATTATTTTGATCAAATCAAACTGGCATATTTAAAGTTTTTTTTGCTGTGGGCATGTTTTGTTTAAGAATTCCATCTAATGGATCCCACTTACATTTTTGATTTCGATTCTATTTAGATATGGTGTAGACTAGTATGTCTTACACAAACAAAACTCTCCATTCCTTTGTCTTGGTTCTCGACCTCTAAAAAAGGTATAATACTAAAATTCCTAATTCCTTAATCTATTTCTATGCCTATAACTATAATAAAGCATCAATACCCTATAAATAGTAAAGTAAATATCCTAAATTTAATACTATGAATCTAATATTCATTCGATACTAATTTGATTAATTAAATCACATATGAGATAATACTAATTTCCTTTCCATTTTTTTACAACTAAATTTTTTCAATATCATATGGGTAAAATGTCTAGGGATTTCTATCATATTCTATTTATCGAAGTATTCCCTTTTTCATTAAAAAATCTGGTATAGGATCATTGCTTCTTTGTTTGTCGAGATGAATACTACTCTAATTCATCGATGATTTTTTATCTTTTTTCCTGTCCTAGATTTCATTTCTATTTTTCTTAATGATTCAATACTGAATTGAGAGGTTACATATAACAACTTAGATCTTTCTATACAAAAAATTGGAAACTTGGAAACCTGTACTATCCCACCTCCTCAGAAACTAAATAAGAAGAATCGAGTTATTTCATTAGAGTTAATGAAATATTCATTCTATTTCGGACCAATTCGCTAGTACTACACAAAGATTCCATTGGACTAACCAAATACTTGTTTGTTTTGTTACGGCAATAACGCTTAATCCTTAATAGCTATAATGGTAAGACCAAGCAAGGGGTAGATTTCGCTACAAGAAAAGGTTTACAGCAAACCTATACTAGACAATGAACCTAGCCAGAGTGAGTATATAATCGCGGCATCATAATGATTTACTCACAATTTTCAAATAGAAAGAATCACACATATCGAATGATTCGAAACGGACCAAATCCAAATCCACAAACCACCAACTCATAGAATATAGAAGAAGAAACGTTAATATATTTAGATTAGGCCCAATGAGTTATCTCTCCATTATCTCTGAATCAATCAATAAGGTTGCGCTTGTTCTGCCAAAAAACGATTGTGATTATTAGGTGGATTCTACAAATACAAGACAGACCCAAGACCAGAAAAGAATAGGGCCTAGACCCATGTGACTTAGGATTAGACTTGGTTGGTCCCATAGATGAAAAACTATAACTAAACTACAATCTATATTTAGGATTAGGGTATACTGCTCGAACCGTAGACCTTCTCGGTAACAGATCAACTGAATTATTATCGAAATGAATTCGAACTGTTTCACCGACCCACCATGCTTGTTGTTGCATTGGGCTCTTTCCATCAACTGGTGTAAAGATCAGTTAGTCCACCATATTTTTTCTTTAGAGGAAGGATAATGAGATGGTTCCATGTGCTCTGATTTATTATTTGTATTCTGATCTAGGAGCAATACCAAAGTTGGTTCACAAATAAGGAGTTTATCTTGACTTAGGTCTGCTTCGGCCTAGATCAACCTAAGTTTAAATGGAATCTCTATCGCTCCGCTGCAACAGTCGAATATGGACTTCATACACCTTAAAGTTCATAGGACGAAAAGAGGTTATTTTGAGGCCCTTATACTCATTATGCCTAGCATTGAATGGGCTTGGTATGTACTTATCCACTATCAAATCATGGCGTGTTCTATTTGCTTTTGGGCAACTGACTTCGCGCCTGAATCGACCGAAACCACATATTTGTCCGGCTAAATTGTTTCTTCTTGTTCCACTCGAACCGCTGGAGTAAGACATTGATTTCTCAATACGATCATTAATGTTCGTTGCATATAGCTCCTTTGAAAAGCATTGGCGCGCGTGTAAACTGTGCTCTAACCACTGACTATACCCTTGTCCATAGACTCTTAACATAAGAAATGTCCTGTCAGATTGGATTTCCATCTCCCATCCATAGCTCCTCTATCTATTTATTTTATTTACGCTTTACATAACAGCTTCGTATTGCGTAGAAATAATATTCCACCTATAATCCCGAAGTGATGGGTTATTTTTGTGGTGATAAATGACCTACTTAACTCAGTGGTTAGAGTATTGCTTTCATACGGCGGGAGTCATTGGTTCAAATCCATAGTATAGAACTTATTAGATACCGGAGTCGATGAAATGATATCTAATAAGTTTTTCTACCCCATCTTCTTTTTTTGTTTTATCAGATTAGACTTGATTGTGTTCAATTGGCAGAATCAACAGTGGTGGATAATAAAGAACTTTTTAAAAACTTCTCTTTATTATTTTGATGTATTGACTTGACTAGTAGGAATAACATTGACAGCCTCTACTCGTGTCCTAGCTCGTCTGAGAGCTAGATTCGCTTCAATTGCTTGTCTCTTACCCTCAGCTCTACCAAGTTAGCTTCAGCTATTTCAGAGCTTGTTGAGCTTCTTGCGGATCAATGTCAGTACTTATTTCCGCATCATTTCCTAAAATGGTGATCTCATTATTACCTATTCTAGCGAAACCACCCTCAGAGCCACCGTTAACCATTGGTCGTTGTTGAGGCGTATTCTCAAAGACCTATTCTTAAAAAAAAACAGCTGTCATAGGGGCGTGGTTTGGTAATACGCCAATTTGGCCACTATTAGTAGATAAATTATTTCTTTCACTTCTGAGTCCCAAATAATTCGATTAGGAGTCCAGTACATACAAGATTTAAGGTCTTTCTTCATTTGCTCTCCTCTTCTAAGTTCATAGCTTTCGCGGTAGCTTCATCGATGTTACCTCTAAATAAAAGGCCTGCTCGGAAGACTGTCTAACTCTCCGGAAAGGATCAGTTGAAACCCCCTAATTGTTCTGCAAGACCAACATATTTTCCTGGAGAACCAGTAAATACTTCTGCCACGAAGAAGGGTTGTGATAAGAACGCTCGATTTTCGTGCTCTTGCTACAGTTAAACGATCTTCTTCGGATAATTCGTCCCAAACCCAAGATAGCTATACTGTCCTGAAGTTCTGTAACGTTGTGAAGTTTGCTTAACTCTTTGCGCAGTTTCATAATGTTCCTCGCCAACGATCCGAGGTTGCAACATCGTTGACGTTGAATCTACAGTCCACCTGCTCGGATAAATACCTTTGGCAGCTAATCCTCTTGATAATACGGTAGTAGCATCTAAATGTCAAATGTCGTGGCAGGAGCAGGGTCCGTCAATCGTCCGCGGGTACATAAACGGCTTGGATCGAAGTTATAGATCCCTCTTGGTAGAAGTATTCTTTCTTGCAAAGAACCCATTTCTGTACTAATGGTATGTTGATACCCACTGCAGAGCCTTCTCCCCAATAAGGCGGATATTCTGATCCTGCTTGGACGAAACGAAAGATATTTTCGATGAATAGAAGTACGTCTTGTTCATTAACATCCCGGAAAATATTCCGCCATAGTTAGGGCAAGTCAAACCAACTCTCATACGAGCTCCGGCGGTTCATTCATTTGACCTAGACTAGAGCTACTTTTGATTCTGCAATATTTTTTTCATTAATACTCGCGATTCTTTCATTTCCATGTAAAGATCATTTCCTTCACGAGTACGTTTCGCCTACTCCGCCAAATACAGATACGCCTCCATGAGCTTTGGCAATGTTGTTGAATCAATTCCATGATGAGTACTGTTTTACCTACTCCAGCTCCTCCAAATAGTCCGATTTTTCCTCCACGGCGATAAGGAGCTAAAAGATCCACTACTTTATTCCTGTTTCAAAGATTGATAATTTCGTCTCTAACTGTATAAAGGCAGGTGCAGGTCTATGAATAGGAGATGTTGTGCTAGTATCTACAGGACCTAAATTATCAACAGGCTCCCCAAGAACGTTGAAAATTCGTCCGAGGGTAGCTCCCCGACTGGAACGCTTAGAGGAGCTCCCGGTCAATCACTTCCATTCCTCTCATCAGTCCATCTGTAGCACTCATAGCTACAGCTCTAACTCGATTATTTCCTAATAATTGTTGTACCTCACAAGTCACATTAATTTGCTGACCGATAGTATCTCGACCCTTAACTACCAAAGCGTTATAAATATTAGGCATCTGCCCGGAGGAAAACAACTCCGTACTGGGCCAATAATTTGAGGCGAACGCCCTAGGTTTTGTTCTTCAAGTGTGGAAACCGCAGGACAGAAGGGGTAGGATTGATTCTCATATTATAATTAAAGTAAGTATGTCGAAGTTTTTTTGAATAGTGCCATGCCAAGTCGAAAATAAATGTCCGATAGCAAGTTGATCGGTTAATTCAATAAGAAATAAATGGATTTAGCACTTGATTTAGTTGGTACCACCCAACCGAATACGATTCAATCGTTTACTCATTCAATGAGTAAATTTTCAAGTTCAGCCAATCCTTTCCTTTTTTGCAAAGAAATATTAGTAATGAAATCACGAGTGAAGTCCTCTTCATTTCTCTATCATTATAGAAAACCATCCGTATTAGATTCTATATCTATAGAATTCGAACCCGAACTCCATTTATGATTCATTGATTTCGATCTATTGCCATGGTTCTTTTTTTTTTTGAATAGATATTGGATTTCCGCCTATCTATTCTTTATAAACCCTTTTAGGATGAATTATGCCTATTTTCCCATCTAGGATTTACATATACAACATATATCACTGTCAAGAGTGAATTTTTCTTAGTATTTAGATTCAAAATAAGAGGAGATCCATTTGATTTTTAATTGTACACTGCAAAACACCGTGTGTTTGGGTTGCGCCATATATAACACGATTAATACAATAATGCGGTATTTTGATGAATCAAATCCATTGTCCTAATAATGAACCATTTCATTTTAACATAACATTTGAATTAGTTGATATATTAGTTATTCTTTTTTTTGGTTTTTTTTCTCTTTTTTTTTTTGAAAAATTTTTGTCAAGGGTCTTCCCGCATAATCTATATCGAGTATACCTTGTCGTTGTGAGATTCTTAATTCATGAGTTGTAGGAGGACTTATGTCACCACAAACAGAGACTAAAGCAAGTGTTGGATTTCAGCTGGTGTTAAAGATTACAAATTGACTATTAGACTCCCTACTACGAATCAAAGATACGGATATCTGGCAGCATTCCGAGTACTCCTCAACATGGAGTTACCGCCCGAAGAACAGGGGCTGTGCTGTAGCTGCCGAATCTTCTACTGACTGGACACCTGTGTGGACTGATGGACTTTACCAGTCTTGATCGTTACAAAGGGCGATGCTACCACATCGAGGCAGGTTTTGTTGGGAGGAAATCATATATTGCTTATGTAGCTTATCCTTTAGACCTTTTTGAAGAAGGTTCTGTTACTAACATGTTTCCTTCATTGTGGGTAATGTATTTGGTTTCAAAGCCTTATAGCCTCTAAGTCTGAGATCTGCGCATTCCCACTTCTTATTCCAAAACTTTCGCACTGCCCGCCTCACCGGGCAATTCAGGTTGAAAGAGATATTTGACAATTTGGTCCGTCCCCTATGGGATTACTCTTAAACCAAAATTGGGATTATCTGCAAAAAACTACGGTAAGCGGTTTATGATGTCTACGTGGTGGACTTGATTTTACCAAAGATGATGAAAACGTGAACTCACAGCCATTTATGCGTTGGAGAGATCGTTTCTTATTTGCGCCGAAGAATTGTTTAAACGCAGGCCGAACATTTGAAATCAAAGTGACATTATTGACTTCTACTGCGGGTACTGTGAAGAAATGTGAAAAAGGGCCATATTCCGAAATTAGGGTTCCTATCGTAATGCATGACTACTTAACTGGTGGATTCACTGCAAATACTAGCTTGGCTCATTATTGCCGTGGGTGACACCGGCCTGACTTCTTCACATCCATCGCTCAAGCATCTCAGATTATTGATAGACGAAAAAAGCATGGTATGAATTTCCGTGTAACTAGCTACAAGCATTACGTATGGCTGGTGGAATATATTCACGATCCCGGGGGGGGGGGGGGCCGGTTCACTTAGTGGAGGTAAACTGGGAGAGGGACGTGAGATGACGTTAGGTTTCGTTGATTTTTTTATTCCGTGATGATTAATCTAAAACGACCGAAGCCGCGGTATTTTCTTCACTCAAGATTGGGTCTCTATGCCAGGTGTTCTGCCCGTGGCTTCAGGGGGTATTCTTTTTGGCATATATGCCTGCTCTGCCGAAATCTTTTGGGGATGATTCCGTTACTCGCACGTTGCTTACTTGGTCTCGGAGGCCTTTTTAGGACACAATTGTGTACATGCCCTAGTTGCAGTAGCTAATAGGGTGGCTTTAGAGCGTGTGTACAAGCTCGTCATGAGGGCGTGATCTTGCTCTGAAGGTAAGAAATTTCCGTGAAGCTAGCAATGACCCTGAACTCGCCGCTTGCTGGTGAAGTCGGGAAGAGATCAAATTCTAATCGAACCATTAGATCATCTAGAACAGATAAAAAGTAAGTGTGCATAATTCCGTAATTCCTGTTTGTTCTCCTACTTGATTGCAATTAAAGTCGGCCCAATCTTTTCCTAAAAAAGATTGGGCCGATTGCCGAATAAAAAAAAAAGAATGACATTCTCTCCATGTATTTGGCTATATCTTATTGTACAATACCGATCTTAGGTATACCTATAATACAAGATAAGATCGAGACTAAACAACTCAATACTTCTATTTTTTTGTTGTTGACTCCTAGAATTCGGTGATTCCAACATTATGGATCCTGGGATTGGTGGACTTTTTTATATCTCCTAGTTTCAGGCCATAGATCAAGCCAAGGGAAGGCTCCTTTACCCATCCTATATATTGTCTTTTTCGTTCCATGTTAAAATAGAAACTTACTTATTTGATTATACGAAAACAATTCTTTATCTTTATTTATAGAATAAACACTATCTCTATTTTCGATGAGAATTTGTACATCACATGGAAGAAAGCTGTGTCTTTCTATTTTAAAATTGAGAAAAAGATTCTATCAATTAATTGAAGTGAGACCTCGCTTCCCACAAAAGAGATATCATTTTACTTTCACTATTTGATTTCCTTATCCGAATTACGCAACGAATCTAATCCTAATCATTAGATTGTTAATTAATAACGATAAGTATTGAAAGAACGAGTAAGTAGTGAAAGAAATGATTATCCATCGAATGTATTGTATTTCATCAAATAGGGGGTAGAAAAGCTCTATGGGAAAATGGTGGTTCCGTTCGATGTTGTCTAACGAGAAGTTTAGAAACATAGTGTGGGCTAAGTAAATCAATGGATAGTCCCCTTGATTTGGGGGTAATTGTGGACCTACCAGTAGAAGTGACAACCTATTCTAAACGATACGAAGAAAAAGATTCCTAGTTGGAATCATAGTGGGCTAATATATTTTCACTATGTTGATTCTTTATTTGAATCAAGGATATTTGAGTTTTGATCTCTGATGCACACTTTTTTAGTTAGGGAAAAATATGGTGCCGTTCCTCTGTATAATTTTGATATTGAAAATCAGATTTTTTGAGGTTGACAAGATAGTTTCTTTCTGGTGAACTAGAAAAAAAACTTTCTAGTTATTTGAGTAGGGGTAAGAAAAGAATCACTACTATTATCATTACATGTATGATACTCAATCTCGTGGATAATCCATTAATAGTTGCATTGTATTTTGTTCGTTTTGAAGTCAGTATTAATAGTTCTATTTCGGGTAGTACCACAATTACAGTGACAGTTACTTTTATACCTTCATTTGTACTGAAAATAGAATAGTAGTGAAGCGTTAGGTCTAGTAAAATAACTGAAAAAATTTTCAGGTTTCCACTGAAGAAGTAGAATTCCATGAAGAAGTAGAATCAGATTTCCATGAAGAAGTAGAATCAGATTTCCATGAAGAAGTAGAATCAGATTTCCATGAAGAAGTAGAATCAGATTTCCATAAGAAGTAGAATCAGATTTCCATGAGAAGTAGAATCAGATTTCCATGAGAAGTAGAATCAGATTTCCATGAGAAGTAGAATCAGATTTCCATGAAGAAGTAGAATCGATTTCCATGAAGAAGTAGAATCAGATTTCCATGAAGAAGTAGAATCAGATTTCCATGAAGAAGTAGAATCCAATGATTTCAATATAAATCAAAATACAAACATTTATGGGTTCAATGCGAAAATTGTTATGGATTAATTATAAAAAATTTTTAAGTCAAAATGAATATTTGTGAACAGTGTGGATATCATTTGAAAATGATAGTTCGATAGACTTGAACTTTCGATTGATCCCGGAACTTGGGATCCTCTGGATAAAGATATGATATCTATAGACCCCATTGATTTTCGTTCAAAAGAGGAACCTTATGGAGATCGTATCGATTTTTATCAAAGAAGGACAGGTTAGCTGATGCTATTCAACAGGCATAGGTCAAATAAATGGTTTCCGCGTAGCCATTGGCGTTATGGATTTTCAGTTTATGGGAATTATCTGGGATCCTGTGTAGTAGGCGAGAACATTACTCGTTTGATCGAGTATGCTACTAATCGATCTCTACCTGTCATTATTGTGTGTGCTTCTGGAGGAGCACGCATGCAAGAAGGAAGTTTTGAGCTTGATGCAAATGCTAAAATATCTTCTGCTTCATCTAATTATCAATCAGATAAAAAGTTATTCTAGTGTATCATTCTTACTCTCCTACCCTGGTGAGTAACCATCCAGCCGTTTTGGTATGTTGGGGATATCATTATTGCGAACCTAACGCCTACTGCATTGCGGGTAAAAGAGTAATTGAACAAACATTAACAAAGGTAATACCTGAAGGTTCACAAGTGTCTGAGTATTTATTCCATAAATGTTTATTCGACCCAATAGTCCTACGTACTCTTTAAAGTTGTTTCTGGGGGAGTTATTTCACCCCGGGTTCTTTCCCTTGAATCCAGTTCAAAAATGTAACAGTCTAGCACTAGATTTCAGTATTTTTATTTGTAGCGAACAAGTATTTAATTCGTCGTAATCAGGTTTTTTCTTTGGTGACATAAGGTTCTCCTTGTACTAAGAGACAGAGTTTCGGATAATTTTTATTTTATATTTTATTATATTGTTATTATTCTTTATTTTATTATTTTTATATTATTTATAATTTACTTATCTAAATAATATAATAATAATAAATCTAAAATTTTTTTAGAATATTTTAGAATATAGAATATATAGTTTCTATCTAATCATTTTCTATCTAATCATATAGACTTATAGTTGATACTTACGTATTATTGGCTTGATTCTACCTTCCAATAGATACTGAGAGTACTTATAATAGCTATATCATAAGTAATAGATTATCATAAGAGATATCTTCTAATAGTAGAATTCTTAACAGATTAGACACTATTAAATGATGGCCCCTATTCTATGCACCTATCCACTTACCC
This sequence comes from Musa balbisiana, assembly GCA_004837865.1. Taxonomy (NCBI): domain Eukaryota; kingdom Viridiplantae; phylum Streptophyta; class Magnoliopsida; order Zingiberales; family Musaceae; genus Musa; species Musa balbisiana. The sequence continues at coordinate 10,751 of PYDT01001215.1, forward strand.
CTCATTTCTTTTGTTCCTTTAGTTGGCCTATTATTTCCGTCAATTGCAATGGTTTCCTTATTTCTTCATGTCCAAAAAAATAAGATTGTCTAGACCCCATGGGGACCGATCCTTATCATTTCTTTCAACACTGGGATTATAATACAGATAATTTATCTCGGTTAAATTGTCTGACTATGTGGCTCTTGCCGAACACACAATTCATAACTGCTTCTTCTGACTATACTATCTCTGCATAATTCATGTATAATGTGAATATAGCTGGTTTCAATGGATTATTGAATATTTTAAATGTGAGAAAGGGCCAATGTATCTAACCAATTACTCCTAGTTTCACATCAAGAATAGTGCCAGTTGATGAAGTTACTTCGGGATCAAGAAAGGTAAAGTAAAATTTATTTGGGTTATTCGCTCAATTCCAATCGAATGCAACTGGATCTAGTATAGTATGAATTGGCGATCAGAACATATAGGGATAGAACTTATAACGGGGTCTCGAAAAACGAGTAATTTTGCGGGGCCTGTATCCTTTTTTTAGGTTCACTAGGATTCTTAGTGGTTGAACTTCCAGTTATCTTGGTAGGAATTTGATATCCGTATTTCCATCTCAGCAAATCATTTTTTTTCCACAAGGGATCGTGATGTCTTTCTACGGGATCGCGGTCTATTCATTAGCCGTATTTTGTGGTGCAACAATTTCGTGTAATGTAGTACGGTTATGACCGATCGATAGAAAAGAAGGAATAGTGTGTATTTTTTCGCTGGGATTCCTGGATAATCGTCGCATCTTCCTTCGCTCTTTATGAAGCTACCAATCAATCAGAATAGAGTTTACAAGAGGGTCTTTCCCTCGTCGTGTCCTTTATATGGAAATCAGATGCCAGGCGTCCATTCCCGTTGACTCGTACTGCTGAGCAAAATTTTTACTCCACGAGAAATTGAACAAAAAGCTGCCGAATTGGCCTATTTCTTGCGCGTCATTGAAGTATTTTGAAACGCACTGCAGTGAAGACTAAAATGAGCAATAATTTTTCCTCAAGATGGGAGGAACTTGACCCTATCCGAACATGTATTTCGTAATACAGAATTCATCTTTTAGGCCCCAGATTTGGAATTGATACCCTTTTCTGGTGAGACGGTGAACTTTCGAAAGGAAGAATTGCTCCAGGGGGATTTTTTCGTCTCGAACTCGATTCGTTACTTCAAAGTGGTTTGCGAGTATTCATCGAAAGGTACCAAATTGCAAATAAAATTGGTTCAATTTGCCCAGTTGAGGATATCCGGCATAAATTTATTTCTTTTTTTCTCATTTTCATCCGAAAAGGACTCTTATTCTATGTCTATATTCCTTCTAAATTCACTAAAAAAATTAAACTTATTACACAATAATAGAAAGGAATAGCCCATAGGTCAATACCTTGTTATACAACTCGTGCTTCAAAGAAATATCAGATCAGATAGAGTCCCCGATGAAGCAGGTTCATACAATCATTCACAGAAAAAAAAAAAAAAAAGAAAGCATAATGTCCTTCCCTCCCATATCTCGCATCTATAGTATTTTTTGCCTGGTGGGTCTCTTTCCTCATTTAATAAATGTCTGGAACCTTGGGTTAACTAATTGGGTGGCATACCAGCAATCCGAAAATTTTTGAATCATATTCAGAGAAAAACGTTCTGGAAAGATTCATAGAATTAGAAGAACTATTCCTATTGGACGAAATGATAAAGGAGTACCCGAAACGCATATACAAAAACTTCATATAGGAATACACAAGGAAAACAATACAATTAGTCAAGCACACAATGAATATGATCTCCATATCATTTTGCATTTCTCGACAAATATAATCTGTTTCGCTATTCTAAGTGGTTATTTTATTCTGAGTAATGAGAAACTCGTCATTCTTAGCTTGGTTCAGGAATTCCTCTATAACTTAAGTGACACAATAAAAGCTTTTTCTATTCTTTTAGTTACTGATTTATGGATCGGATTTCACTCGACCCATGGTTGGACCTATGATCGGTTCGTCTACACGATTTTGGATTGGACATAACGATCAAATTATATCTGGTCTTGTTTCCACTTTTCCAGTTATTCTAGATACAATTGTGAATATTGGATCTTCCTTTTTTTAAATCGTGTATCTCCTCCTTGTAGTAATTTACTCTTCCTGAATGAATAAAGAAACTCATTTGATCTTATTAGATCAATCAACTGCAGAATCTTTCTTCGTGTATAAAGAAAGTATTTTCAATTTTACTTAATTCTTTTACTTTTATCTGTTCAAGGTATTCGTCCTATATTCCAGTACAATTCTTCCAGTACAATCCAGACTCGTGTATAGGGAACTATACTAGCTACCTATCTAATTTTATTGTAGCAAAGTCCGGTATCATGATTGGACATGCAAAATAAAAATACTTTTTCTTGGGTAAAGGAAGAGATGACTCGATCCATTCTGTATCGATCATGATATATGTAAATACTCGGGCATCTATTTCAAATGCATATCCCATTTTTGCGCAGCAGGGTTATGAAAACCCGCGAGAAGCAACGGGACGAATTGTATGTGCCAATTGCCATTTAGCTAATAAACCCGTGGATATTGAAGTTCCGCAAGCTGTGCTTCCTGATACTGTATTGAAGCAGTTGTTCGAATACCTTAGATAAGCACCTGAACAGTTCTTGCTAATGGTACCAAGGGGGTGGGGGGGGGAGGGAAAAAACCCCCCGGGGGGGAATGGGGGGTGGTGGGATAGGGTGTGGGGGGGGGGGAAAAAGGGGGGCCCCCCCACCTTTGAATGTGGGGGCTGTTCTCATTTTACCCGACGGATTCGAATTAGCCCCCCTTGATCGTATTTCTCCTGAGTTGAAAGAAAAGATAGTAAATCGTCTTTCAGAGTTATCGTCCCAATCAAGAAATATTATTGTGATAGGTCCTGTTCCCGGTCAGAAATATAGTGAAATCGTCTTTCCCATTCTTTCCCCCGACCCTGCTCCGATAAAGACGTTCACTTCTTAAAATATCCCATATACGTAGTGGAACAGAGGAAGGGGTCAGATTATCCTGATGGTAGCAAAAGTCCCAATACCGTCTATAATGCTCCTCAGCAGGTATCTTATTCAGAATAGTCGTAAAAAAAGGGGGTAGAATACCATAGTTGCTGCATCGGATGGACATCAAGTGGTGATATTATACCTCCAGGACCAGAACTTCTTGTTTCAGAGGGTGATCCTCAAGCTTGATCACCATTAACAGCAATCCGATGTGGGAGGCTTGGTCAGGGAGATGCAGAAATAAGTGCTTTCATACGACCCATTACGGGTCCAAGGTCTTTTGTTCTTCTTGGCATCTTTTATTGGCACAAGTTTTTTTGGTTCTTAAAAAGAAACAGTTTGAAAAGGTTCAATTGTACGAAATGAATTTCTAGGTGCAGAGATTCCTTAACATCAAGTTGGTAAAAGCGCCGAATTTTTTTTGATCCATACATTATGTATGATCAAAAAATCTGTAAACCTTTTTGGTTGCTTTGTTTATACTTTTTTTTCGTTTTGCGGGATGTCTGGAATTCATTACTGTTCCTTCTTCGTATAGTACAATCGACAGCCCAAGACATGAATACACAGAGCAAGGACTGGGAAAAAATGAAAGAAGAAATCCTTTTAGAGGGATACAGTCTTACGATCTTCTATTCGACCCCAAAAAAGGGCGGAAATCCTTTTTCTTGTGTCGTCTTATATCGAAATAATAATTATTTTTTTCTCCTGTTCGTCAAAGATTACCATTCCTTCTTTTCCGGTCCACCAGAACTCTTTTGGTTAGATTCATAGAGTTGTTGACACAAAAGAGAGAAAGGATTAGGGGAATAATTGATTGAGCAAATAGAACTTCTTCAATTAACTTAAACGGAAACTTAAGAAATTATTCAAGAGAAATTATTCAAACAAATTATATTATAGAGTTTTATATCGTAGTTCTATTGTATTTTTATAGAAATGATAGTAGTTTAGTATAGAAATGATTTGCAGGATGTCTCATGCGTAGAAATCTATATAATATTGTATTATTCAGAAAATCCATTGATTACTCTTTTCTTGTTTCTTCATAAGAGTTAATATTATTGAGAAGGAAGAACAGAGACTATGAATCAATCAATAGATTCAATTCTTCAAAAACATTATTAGAAACAAAAGAATAGAGTGGTTTGAAACATCAGGCACAGGATCCGTTTTGTCATTTCATTTCTACGAATATAATATTTTGATTATGTTGACTGGCCAATTTGTATGTTATGGAATAGATCAAAATCTTCCTACTTCCTATAAGAGTAAGAAAAGAATCAACGGGACCTTACCCTCCTTTGTCTAATTAGAGCGATAAGGTCCCGTTGAGTTCTTTTCTTACTCTTTCATGTCTTACAATCCGGTTTATCCGATTACTAGAGAATGAACCCCCCCAGAATATGAACCTTAAGAAAACACCTATTAACCGATCACAGGAATACCAGTTACAGTACCAACCAGCCAAAGAGGAATCCTTCCAGTAGTATCGGCCATTTCCCCTACTTTCTCCACATTTGTCTCAAATGGTCATGCTAGAGACAAAACAGTCATGGATAATTATGAGGATGGTATCTTTCCGAATGGGATAGAGAATTCCTACTATTCTCTTTCTTTCTTTCAATTGAAGAAATAATTGGAAAATAAACAGCAAGTACAAAATTAGTAATAAACCCAGTATAGACTGGTACGATTCAATTCAACATTTTGTTCATTCGGGTTGATTGTGTCATAGCTCTATAATTAAAATTAGGTTATCGTTGGATGAACTGCATTGCTGATATTGACCCCAAAAAAGAAACGGTAGGGACAGCTAGTCCGTGAACAGCGAACCATCGCACTGTAAAAATTGGATAGGTTCGATCTATGGTCATTGGGGGCCTCCTAAAAGGATTTACTAAATTCATCAAGTTGTTCCAAGAATCAAAACGGCCGTTATCAATGGAATACCTTGTCGGCTCTCTGTGAAAATACTCGTTTGGCCGAGGACTTCCAACACGTCGTAAGCTAAACCCGTACTGACGAATAACCAACCCGCAATGAATATGAAGTCTAGTAATGCTATGAATGACCCAGTATCGAATACTGGTAATAATATCAGCAAAAGGAACGTTTCTCACCGTGCTTCCAGACATTCTGAGCTCCACAATTTTTGTACATTCAAAAAAGGGAATCGATTCCTTGAAAGATGGGATCAGTAAATGGAAAACTACTGATATTGCATCTTTGTGAGATCGTCAATTTTGTACCAAAGGTTTTATTTCAAGTATACCGAATCAGTATAGCTATCCTTCCCTCTGGCACAGCAACGCAGTCTCGATCGGTACCGAAATGCTACATAATTCTTTTCTTCTTTTTTGTTCCTTGTCTATGCATAACTCTATGTTATTCAATAGATCAATAGAAAATTACTCAAATTCCTTATAAGATTTCCCTTATTGGATTCGTCATAGAAAGTAAAGATCTTGGAAAAGCGTGAATCGATGGTTTCTAATAATTTATGAAGCATATTAGAATATTCACTTATGGACATATTATAATATTCACACAATTCAATTATATGTATGCGAAATCTATAATAAACCCATTTTGGGGTTAAAGTTTTTTTGTTCAAATCTTTTTATTTCAAGTAATTGGTTGGTCGTATAATACAATAAATATACTGTAATACAAAATACAATAGTATATACTATATTAGTGAAAGAAACAGAATATACTATATTAGTGAAAGAAACAGAACCCAGTTGGAACAATCCATATTCGTGATGCAACATCAGTTATGATCGGATTAGATCCAAAACAAAGGTTCTTTCTTGACCAACTAGAAGTATGGAACTCCATGATATGGAAAGACAGAATATAGAATCTAAAAGGATAATGGAATTTTTCGTCTTTGAATCGAGTTGGACCTGAAAAAAAGAATAAAAATATAAAAATTAAAAATAAAGTAAAGGTTTTATTTTTTTCGATAGATCGTGGGACACCTTTTTCTTTTCATTCGAAATATTATGTTATGGGCAATTAAGGCAACCTATTACTGTACTGAGTCCAATGAGTTAAATAAATAAAAGGTAAATAGTATCAGGCCGTTCGTTCCAAAAAAGATTAGATCCTATTGAAATAGAAAGGAAATGATAAAATGGAATTTTCAAATCCAATTCTTTTATTCCAAAATTACTTAAATTACTTATATTTTATTTAATATTTAATTTAATATTTAATTTAATATTTAATTTAATATTTAATTTAATATTTAATTTAATATTTAAGTATAAGTCTATAAGTAATTTAAGTTTTGAATGAAGTTACACGGCACAGTTCTTATTACTATTACTTTTACTTATACTTTATATTTTACTTACTTTACTATTACTTTATTCAACTCACAAATTCCACAATGAATCTGTTGATTCCGAATCATAGGATCGGTCAATGTCACAGCGATGAATCGAATTTTTCTACCTATGTCACCTTCAGGTTCGTCTTGCTCGAAGGCGTGACAAAAAAAAGATCCAGAATTTTCAATTGGAACTAAACTAATCTGTCAATTGATTTTTTCTTGCCGTCGTATTTTGTAAAAATTGAAACTTAGGTAAGTGTTTTATCAACATATGTAGCAAAAGAACATATCTAATTTAGCTCTTTCATGCTTACTATAACTAGTTATTTCGGTTTTCTACTGGCTGCTTTAACTATAACCTCAGCTCTATTCATTGGTTTGAACAAGATACGACTTATTTGAATGAATTGAATGAAAAATTGATAAAAACGAATATTTCTCTGAGATTCCGGGTATTCTATGGTTCTTTCTCACATCAATTGCCAATTCTTGGTCATTGAGATTCACGGAGATTTAGATTAATATTTAGGGATAGATCTTACCTTTCTTTTTATCCCCTTAAACAAACCGAAATGATTGAAGTTTTTCTATTTGGAATCGTCTTAGGTCTAATTCCTATTACTTTAGCAGGATTATTCGTTAACCGCATATTTACAATATCAGACGTGGTGATCATTGGACCACTTTGATTGAGTATATTTCTTTCTTTTTTTGATTGACCTCCTGCAGGAAGGAGTAAATTCAAGTTTTCAAGTTACAATTCAACTTTTTGTTTTGTTAAATTATTTTATTGTGATTCGACATCAAATAAACCGAATCACGCTCTGTCGGATTTGAACCTACGACATCGGTTTTGGAGACCCGCGTTCTACCGAACTGAACTAAGAGCGCTTTCTTATCCTTATGACAGGAGATACGACTGTACTGTAAAGAAAAGTGCGTTTTCTATCGCCCCAATACGTTCTTGCATACATATAGTATGCAAGACCAGAAGATTATGTCCAATTTTAATCGATCTCATGAATCCCTCGTTACTGCCTCATTGGGAGAAGAATAGGTAGGGATGACAGATTTGAACCTTGACATTTTGTACGCCAAAATACAAACGCTCTACCAATCTCGCAAACATCCCTTTTCAAAATTGTTGTACAGTTTCATTGTACAAAATCCCTGTCTTGTTTCCATATCGTCATTTTCTCCTCCATCTATATACAATTTTCTTGTCATTTCTTCTTTTGGTTTTTTGGTTTCATATAATAAAGAATTATATACATCTGAACCCTACGTAAAAAAGTTAATATTTATCAGTATGCTCAGGAACAAGGGATTAGATTTTTTTTTTCTTTTACAAAAAAAGAAAAAAATCTATTGCTTCATTGTACATATCTATTTTAGTTAGGAAGCCTGTTATAGTTAGGAATTCTTCCTGTGTAAAAAAATACAATGATCTTGAACTACAGCATCTGACCATATATGTATACAATCTTAATAGAAGAGGATTTTCAATGCGAGATATAAAACATATCTCTCCGTGGCACCTTTGCTAATTCCTCTATGGTTTTGGGTCTGTAGCAGCCTATTGATAGAAATTAATCGGTTATTTCCGGATGCCTTGTCATTCCCCTTTTTTTTAATTCTAGTTATTGATTGATATGCGAAGAAATGAATAAAATTAGAGATACAATTCCACGTGACTAAAATTTCTAATTTCGCCCCTATTTTTTCAGTTCTTTAGGATAGGAAGGAAAGAAAAAGTGTATTGAACCTCAGCAAAAATGTGGTAGATCGAAGATCGAATTTTGGAGAACAGAAATGAAAATGTGGATCCATCTACGGCGAGTTCCACGAAATCATAGCATAGAAAGAAGATATTTAACTTAATAATAAATAAAATAAATATTAATAAAATATTGAGATTTAGGATAGGACATTAGAAGTTATAAAGAAATTGTATTATTTAATTATTACTCCATTAAATTATTACTTTATTATTCTATTAAAATTGTTACCCATTTAATATACTATTAATTATCTATTAATTATCATTATATAATGAAATGATAATTGCAACGAAATACTTAAGAAATTTCCAGTTCTAGTTAGGTAACTGCTATCGATTTTTTTTTGTTCTTTTCTTCTTCTTCACTCGGATCGAAAATAGAAGAGTTAAGCCGATCCAACCTTTTCCCCCCCCCCCCCCAAGGAGGTTTCATGCCAAGGGTAAAGATGTCAGAGTCATAGTTATTTGGAATGTACCAGTTGTGCCCGAAATGATGTCAATAAAGAATCGCCAGGTTTTCTAAGATAATTTACTCAAAGAATCGACACAATACGCCTGGTCGATTAGAATTGAGAAAATTTTGTCGCTATTGTACAAGCATTACGTTCATGGAGAAATAAGAAATAGATCACCCGACGCGTTTGCGCTCTCGAGGAAGAGAAGAACTTAACATATATTTAACATATATAATATACATAATGTATACAAATCAAAGCCTATTTTGGTCGGATTCTAACTGAAGTGAATAAAGAAATATAATTTTAGAAATAAGGAATAAACCATGGATACATCCAAGCAATCTTTTCGTAATCCAAGCGACTTTTCGTAGGCCGTTTGCCCACTTGATCGGGGGATCGAATCGTTATGAAACATGCGTTTAATTAGTCGATTTAATAGTGGAACAAGGAAATATTATCTAGGCGGGTGAATAGATTGACTTTGAAACAACAACGATTAATTACTATTGCTATAAGCAACCCTTTATTTTATCTTTTGGGACCTTTTCTTCTAATGAGAACCCATTTTTTTTGAGAGAGCCGAGTCGATCCCCAGAACTACTGGTCCTAGAACCAAAAATAATAGAATACTCTTCAATTGACTCAAAACTCCAATTGTAACTCAAGCTCAGATTGATGTTTTGTTCGAAAAGGCCTAGTAATCTAGAGTGGGTTGCCTTGTTTAAGAACAAAAAATGGAGAAAATTTTTTTTATTGAAACATATTCGTTCATTCACTATTACTATCTTAATTTATTTTTATTCTATTTTCCCGGAGTTCCTTCTCCGGGGAATTCTGTTTCAATCATTCCTGTACTGTATATTACTTTAGAATCACTTTATACTTAGAATCTACTTTATTTGATGATCTTGTTGGAAATCATGTAAGACAATTCTTATTTGATATAGCTATTTGTGCAGGTATTTTCGATTAGAAGCACTTGGCTTCTTGTACAGATTGTGTATTAATCGACTCTAACTATACAATACCTTCTGTTTAAATGCACCTCTAAGTGGTGTTCCCATTTATCAAAACAGAATTTCCCAAAGATTGGTTACTGTATCATATAAAGATTTTATTTCCTTTTTGTTTAAAACCTTTGCGAAGATCTAAATACGATCTCACATGGAGATCCAATGAAAAAAAAGGAAAAAAAGAAAATTTTAGTTTTTTACATTGGGGAATGGAAACGGAACTCCCTTTGGTTCTCCCCGAAACCCAACCTTCTTTTTTTGAACCCATTAAAGGAACTCACAAAATAATTAGCAAGTAAAAAAGAACTCTCAAAAGTTCAAAAGAAAAAACAAGATGGGTCACAAAATAGTTCTAGTTCTAAAACGAGTTCTAAAACGAGTTCGTAAAAACGAATAGTTCTAGTTCTAAAAAACGATAGTTCTAGTTCTAAAACGACAGTTCTAGTTCTAAAACGAATAATGAAGAACCTACTTGAAAGTGAACCAATTTCTTTATTTTAATTGAGAAGGGAAAAGTACATGACCCAAATGAAATGCCAAAGATTCAAAAAAAAATAATCCATTATTCACAATCGAACCATTCCAATTCGTCTATGATTGGACAAATTTTTTACTCATACGAAAAAAAAATGAAGATCTTGCTGATAAGACAATCACAATAAGAATCAAATCTAGA
>PYDT01000154.1:0-21050 GCA_004837865.1 Musa balbisiana
GCTATCGTTGTCTTTTTGTGACTTAAAGAAAACTCTTTCTATATCCGATCATTGGGTAATTTGTGTGGGGCATTGAGGATAGAAATGGCATCGAATTAGGCTTTCTAGTTGGCTCCACTAAATTATTAGTTGCCACCGCTTGGTTGAGCAAGGAATAAAAAAATTGGTCATTTGTATGCTTTAACCGCATCTAAATTCTCAATAAGATTAGTTAATCTTGTCTCTGCATTTCCTATGCGGTGTAACCGGCTCTTCGATTACAATGGAAGCGTAAAAAAACTTAGAATTGATCCCTAAAGTACTCCATTTTTTCTATCGAGACCTTCTGTTTTGCAAACTTTCCTCCTGCTTTAAGGCTCATGAAGTTATTCTATCTTCTAAGCTCTTTGTCGATAAGATTCTCATCATGCGACTGAAGTTGCAGCTAGGTTGCAGTCTATTAATTTTCCTTCTGCAAATTGAAAACTCGGTTGTAAATTGCCAAGAGGTATTTGGAGTCCACTCCTTAAGTGGCTGCTTTTGCAGGCTTTGGAGTTTTGCATAAGATTTAAGGGGGGATCCATGGCACTTACATTCCAAGCTGTCTGAACATCAATGACTGAGGATGAGTACTCCACATTGTTAAAGAATCTAACTGGTTTCTTGCCTTTGGTGTTGCTTTATCTGCTGTAGGTACATTAAAAAGATCAGAAAATTAATGGAGCTCATACCAATAAAGGTGAATCAAGGGTAACTCTTACCATCTTGATAATCAGACATCTATCGAGTCTGGCCATTATTTTTTCTGTTTAGCAGCACCTTGATTACTCTAGGAGAGCCCGTTCCCAGATTTCAATCCAGTCAATGCAGCAGTATCTTATTTATCATTAAAAACTTTGGGGAAAGCTGAGTTCTGAAAGCTATCTACCGCCCACTTTTTTCATTTGTGTACCAACCAGTAATCAAGTCACCAAACTCCAAGGTATAAAACATAAAATGCCATCTGCAATGTTAGTTAGATCATCCCATAGTGTATTTCTTTCTTGCATACTGTTTTGAGGCATATATACCAGTGAAATTGTGATTGACACCATTCTTTTGTCCTCTACCTTAAGATAGATGAATGATTAGTAGCAGAATAAACCAGCAGGTTAATAGAGTTTGAGATGCCATAAGACCCATATTTCTACCAAAAGTTTCTTGAGTCTTGGTAACATTTTCTGCCGTCCGCCATATTTAAATTCTTTTGAGCTTGAACGCGCGATTTTATTTTTGTTTTCTACTATATAACAATAGTCACATGCGGCAGACTGATTATTCTGTTGAGCTCCTGACATTTCTCAGGCTTATTAAGTCCACGACATCCAGCATGTATTTTCATCAGTAATAAACAAATTGAAAAGGTTGGTATGGTATTCATCCTATGACTTGGATGGACTGTACCATCCTTTTTCTTATCCTTTGATCTTGTATTTTCCTCCCGTACAATATCCTTACCTTTTATGCTTAATTCCTATATTTATCCCTCGCTTAGCTTGCAAGATTTTAAACTTTACAATACCTTGACTCATGTGGTCTTGATTGGCAGGGTTTTTGTTGAAGCGTGGATAGATTGTTGCGCACAATATCCTGGTTATACTCGTTGGAGCATCCTGTTATAAAGGCTTGTTGGGCATGGAGTTTGTTGAACACAAAAACTTTGTTGGCGATGTTTGTTGCAGCCTGAGTTTTTTGAGGAAGAATACCCTTATTGGCGAAGTTTGTTTTTTGTGCCTGATTGTGTTGAGCTATTGTGGATGGATCCGATTATATGGAAGAGATAAGTTCCTGACTTATGTTTTCCCTGTCCACTATACCATGTAAACCTTCTGTTGTGAAGTAGTTTCCGACCCGTTATAGGAAGAGATAAATTTTGGATTGTCCCTTCTGTCCGTGGTGCTGTCCTTGCGAGTTGGAATACTCAATCGTCGCACCACCATCCGGTGCCTACTACCATTAGAGAGGACTCTCTTTGTTGCTGAAGCGCTTGACGTTGTGGATAGACCTTGTGATCGGTTTTGGATTTTGCGTAACAAGCTCCTTTGCATGGAACCAAAAGATAAGCACGTTGACATCGTTGTGGCCTTCCAGAACTATGAGAACAGTACCTTTCCGATGTTTCCCATCCGATTCACGATAGAAAACCTCATTAGGAGATCTTCCTTCGGAGCACCGTACACATGCTCGTTGCAAATGCTAATCTCGCTGAGCTGCTGTCGCTTTGTCAATGTAGAGTGGCTCATGTTCCCGAGTGCTGCATAGCTTTGCAATAGAGCGTCCGCTCCAAAGATGTAGAGGAAGACCTTAAAGGATACCAATGGAATAGTCTGTAGGCCTAATCCTATTCAACGGACCATCAGGAGACCGCGTCGTAGAATCATTGGATGGCCGCGAATATTCCCAGAATCCTCGAGGACCCGTTGCAAATCTTCTTCAGAGTATAGCTTGCAAACAAAGAATCCGTCTCTAGCCTATGACGATCAATGCACGTATTCCCCAGCGCGTTTGATAAATGAGGATAGTGGGAAAGAAGATTTTTTGAGACCTACACATAGCCAACAATCGCCATAGACCATCGTCCTCATAAGGCTCTAATTGAATCAGCGTCCTCTATACAGCTATCGTCTTTACAGCCTGAACCTTCTGGAGTAAAGAATTCAATCTTAGATCTGGACTTCAACCGAGCCTTGAAGAGGCTAGTCGGCTACGGCCGCGGGTCATTTGAATGAGAGCAGGCGCCGCGATCTAGAGCGCGACCCGGCTTCGATGCTGCTTCTCCGAGGGTTTCTCTCTGGAGAGTAAGGGATGAGGAGCGAACTTGAGGGTAATGGGTAGGGAGTCCTGCCGCAACCCTCCCGCCACCGTCGCCAGCAAACTAAGGGCAATCGCTGCCATGTTTTGATCCCCTCCTTCTATTCCGCCGCTACAGAACTACGCCATAGGGAAAGCCACCGCGTAGTATATCAACACCGCTACGATAAGACCGTCGCCCCCTAGGGAGATCTGTCGCGTGCCACAGTCTCGTCGGCCCTTGGATAAAGCCCCGACCGCTGCAGGAGATCAGATCCCGCTACAGTAGCATCGCCCTCGCCCTAGGGAGACAGATCGCTGCTCCAGTACCAGTCGCCTGTGGGAGAAATCCAACGCTGCAGGGAAGTCCGTCTCCGCGTTCGCCCCACTCGCCCGTGAGAGATGACACTGGCAGGAGTCAGATCGCCTTGGGAGTATCTGGTCGCCGCTAAGTGTTGCGCCGCTACAGTACCGTCCGCCCTATCCTGATTGCCGCTACAGTTGTCTCACTGCTACAGTCGTCACCTGAGGAGCATTTCTAGATAAAGTTCGCAATTAACTAAGTCAAAGGCCTTTTCATAGTATCATCTTTAAAACAAGATTTTTGTTCTCCTCTTGCTTTTGAGTGTCAGTGATCCTTGACCAAGTCATAGCCAGTAAATTTTGATGTATACGTTCTTCCTTGATAAAGCACCTGATTTGAACTAATATCTTCTGTATTACCTTTTTGCAATCTACTGCTACCTTGAGATGAGCTTATAAAATAAAGTTACATGAAAAGGACATTTTGCCCGAGAATCCCCAATGATCGCCAAAATACAAGAAGGGTGGCCAGGGTCGAACAAATGACCTACCTGAAATTACGAAATTATCTCGGTTCCCAAGAAGGCGCATCAAAGTGACCTATCGTACTCTATCTAGAGGGAGAAGATGTGGAAGACCTCCACCATGGTACAAACCTCTCTCACCCACAAGATATTGTTTAATTGAAGATGCAGAACAATGTTGATAGGACCAAGCAGGCTACCGAGCAAAGGTCCAAGTAATCCCAAACACATCAGAAGCCGACACCTCGGGAGGGTAACCTAAGATTCTACACAAATCTAGAAGGATGCATCTGCTTAAAAAGACCATCACAAAGGATACACAGACGTCAACTGCCCACTGTGCGAAGTCCCTCGGCTGATGTGCCTTATGTACTATTTTCACAAAGGACCCAATTTTTGGGACTTGGAAGAGTGGCCAAGTAATGAACTAGAAACCTCATGCTTCATCAAACTGATTACTCACCATGTGAAGCGAAATAAAAAGGTTGAAGGGGCACCTGGAAGCCGAAAGGGAGAAAGGGAATTGAGTCTTACACGTCCCCAATCAGGCATACTTATTGCCGCAAGAGCACTTCCACTAAAGCATTAATTGGAAGAAATAGGAAGAAAGATCAGCAACTGGTAGCAAAGACTTGAATAGATAGGCTCAGAATGAGAAGCAGACCTACAAAGAAGATCCAGATCCTAAAGGAAAAGGGCAGGCAAGCAGAATACTCCACGTTCTCACTGGAAAAGAAGCACAGAAAATCCTATCTGCTGTGAACAGACAATCAAAGGGCAACAAAAATAGCTATTCACCTAAAGGTGCAAATAGAATAACCATACGGCAGGGTTTTGTGAAGCATGATAGATTGTTGCAGCACAATATCCTGGTTAGTACTCGTTGGAGCACAGCCTGGTTAGAAGGCTTTTGGGGCTGAGTTTGTTGAGACCAAATAACTTGTTGGCGATGTTGTTGCAGCCTGTTTTGTTTAGGTAAGAATATCCTTATTGGCGAGATTGTTTGGGGCCTGAGTTTGTTGAGCTATTGTGGATGGATCCGATTATATTGGAAGAGATAGTTCTTCCTGACTATTCCTTTTCCTTGTCCACTAGTACCTGGAAACTTCTTGTTTGTTGAAGGGTTCGACGTTAAGTAATCGATAAGTTTTGGATTTTCCTTCTGTCCGGGGTGCTGTCCTTGCGAGTTTGGAATACTCACTAGTCTTCCACCACCATCGGTGCTACTACCATTAGAGAGGACTCGCTTTGTTGCTGAACGCTTGACGTGGTGATAGACCTTGTGATCGGTTTTGGAGTTTGCTAAAACTCCATTTGCATGCCAAAAGATAAGCACCGTTGTGACATCGTTGTGGCTTCCAGAAATATGATACATTTACCTTCCGAGGTGTTCCCATCAAGATCACGATAGAAAACCTCATTAGAAGATCTTCGTCGTAAGAAACCATTACACATTCTCGGCAATGCCCCCCCCATAATCTCGTCTGAGCTGCTGGTGCTTTGTCAATGTAGAGTGGTGTCCCCGAGGGCTGCATAACTGTGCAAAAGCGTCGACTCCAAGATGTGAGGAAGACCTTGAAAGGATACCCATAATGGAATAGATGTAGGCGATCTATTCCAAACGGACATCAGGAGACCAGCGTCTGGAGAAAATCCTTGGATGGCCGCGAATAGTCATAAATCCTTCGAGGACCTTTGCATCTTCTTCAGAGTATAGCTTGCAAACAAAGAATCCTGCCTCGCCTATGAATCAATACGGTATCTCCGCCATCGAGTTTTGATAAATAGGATAGTGTTGAATAAGATGTTTTGAGACCTACCACATAGCCAACAATCGCATAGACCCTGTCTTCATTAGCTCTAGTGAATATCAGAGTCTCGTATACAACCCTATCGTCTTATAGCCTGAACTTCTGAGTAAAGATTCCCCAAGCTTCGATCTGTACCTTCCAACCGGAGCCTTGAGAGGCTAGTCCAAGGCCGGGTCATTGGAAATGAGAGCAAGGCTGCCCGCTATCTAGATCTCTACCGGCTTCGATGCTGCTCTTTCGTCGAGGAGTTTCTCTCTGGGAGGATATGGAGGAGGCAACTTTAGGGGTAATGGTTAGTTAGTCCTGCTAAAAACAACCCTCCGCCCCTCGCCAGCCCTACGTGGCCACCTGCCCATGTGTGTCCCTCTTCTGTCGCGCTCTCAGAATCATCGCCATTGGAACCCACCGCTGTCAGTATTCAGATCACCGCTATACGATCAGTCGCCCTAGGGAGATCTTGTCGCTGCACAGTAATCGTGCTCCCTTTGCGTTATAAGCCGACTCTGCCTTAGATCCAGAATCCCGCCTACGTAGCATCGGCCCCTAGGGAATCAATCGCGCTCCATACCGGCGCCTGTGGGGAAAAGCCAAACGCTCAGGAAATACGTCGCCCGTCGCCCGTCGCCCGTTAGAGCTGCCACCTGCAGAGTCATCGCCCTTGGAGATCTGGTCGCCGCTAACGTGTTGTCGCCGCTACAGTACCGTCGCCACCTTATCTGATTGCCGCTACATTTTCTCCCCTGCTAAAAAACAGCGTCACCGAGGAGCATTTTATGAAAAGTTTCCATTAACTAAGTCCCAAGGCTTTTCATAGATCAGCTTTAAAACAATTTTTGTCCCTCTTGCTTTTGAGTGCAGATCCTTGACCAAGTCATTAGCCAGTAAATATTTGATGTATACTTCTTCCTTTGATGAAATCAACCTATTTGAACTACTTATCTTATGTAGTTACCTTTTTGCAATCTATTCTGCTAACCTTGAGATGATCTATAATTAAAGTTACTAATAAGGACATTTTGCCCGAGAAGGCCCCAATGATCGGGCCAATACAAAAGGTTGGCCCTGTTCGAACAATGGACCTACCTGAAGATTACGAAATTATCTCGGTCCAATAAGTCAAAGATCAAAGTGACTCTATCTACTCTATCTAGGGGAGAGATGTGGAGACCTACACCATGGTACAAACTCTCTCACCCACAAGATAGTCGTGTTATGAAGATCGCAAGACTGGTGGATAGAACCAAATGCAGGCTCAGAGCAAAGGCCAAGTATCCCAAAACAGCATAATGCCGACACATCTGGATGTAACGAAGATCGTAACCAGCAAATCTAGAAGGATGCATCTGCTGAAAAAAGACATCACAACGGAGACACTACATTCAATGCCCACTGGCAATCACCTCGTGCGGGATGTGCCAGTAGTACTATTTCGCAACAGGGACCCCAGTGACTTGAATCGTGGCCAAGGTATGACCTAGGAACTCCTGCTTCAGCAAACGATTACATCACCACTGTGAAGCAGAATAAAAAGTTTGAAGGGGGCACTGGAAGTCCGAAGGAGAAGTGAATTGCGTCGGACCAAGGACAAAATCAGGCCTACTATTGCCCCAAGAGAACTTCCAACTAAAGCATAATTGGAAGAAATACGGAAGAAATATCAGCAACTGAGCAAAAGACTGGAGATAGATAGGCCGCATATGGATAAGCTACCTACCAGAATATCCATATCTAAGGAAAGGGCAAGGCACGAAGAAGAACATACGTTCTCATGGAAGAAGAAGCACAGAAAATCCTATCGCTGTAACATACAATCAAGGGAACGAAATCTCTATTCAACCTAAGGTTGCAAAGAAATACATGGCACACCGTATTCAAAGTAAATGCCATACTAGCTACGGGGCAACACTTGCTTCTTGATGACAAGGCAACCCCAGGATAGCTCTGGAGAAGCCCATACCCCATACATTTCAGCGGAATAACCTCCAAAAGCAACCGCTGATAAAAGTAAAATGAGGGAGATGACAATATGAGTACCACTCCTGCAGGATTCCTAACACGGATGCATCCCCATGAAGGTTAGGGCCTACTACAAATGATAATATGCTGCAACTTCATACAGCGATGCAATGAGGGGTCCGAATTGAAGGTAACATTGTTACTTGTCCCTATAAAAATAACTACAATCAGCACCCTTCCATACACTCCAGCAGCAGCAGCAAAAAGAACTGGATTTAGTGCGAGGATTATTCCAGATCCAGAGTTGGTGTGTTACTCAGTAGAACCCCATAGGGTGAGGCAAGCCTGAGAGCCAAATTCAGAAATCTCTGAATAACTAAAGTCCACCGGGTTATTTTGGAAAACCCACTTCCAACAAGGGAGAAAACAAGGTCCGGGCAATTGGAAATAAAGAACCCCGTACGCACAATTGATGATAAACCATCAAGCAACCTCACCCTCAAGCAAAAGAGTCTTTTTCCAGCACTGTCAGGTGCTATTAGAAGCCTAGGTGTATCAGAACCATAATCACCACCTCTCCGACACCGAACAACAGCTATAAGGGTCCATTCAAGGGGAACACAATTGAACCAGCAAAAGGGCAGGAGAAAGAAAAGGAAAGGAGCGAATGGTGGTTCAACTACCGCAGGCTACGACATCACAGAAAAGGCCCAATACAGCCTCCCTGGATAAACACCATATTAATAAGGTCAGCAACCGCAAAATTTATTCCAAAGTCGATTTAAATCTGGCTTTCACTCAGTGCAATTGCACCCTTATTGTCCTAGAATGACTGGCGTTCTGGGGTACTCAGCAGCCTTTATGAGTGTCTGGTCATGTCCGTTTGGGCTGAAAAACGCCCTCCCACAGCGATATTTCAGAGAAAAATGGAGGCCTGCTCAAGGTACGAAATAATTATAGCAGTTTACATAGATGACATATTAGTTTTCTCTAAAATATGATAAGCTCATGCTAAGCGCTGAAGAAAATGATCGAGATATGCCAGAAGAATGGGCCTATTCTTGAGCGTACCAAAATTAAGATTGCGGTCGCGCAGATCGAATTCCTTGGAGCTTTCTTGGCAATTCCCGAACAAACTCCAACCCCACATTATCAAAGAAAAATCATTGGATACAATGAAGAGGACGGAAAACAAAGAAGGGGGCTGAGTCTTGTTGGGAATACGAAACTATGCAAGGAGCTACATACCCAACCTCGTGACCCTCCTAGGGCCTTTATACTCCAAACAAGCCAACGGGAGACGGAGATGAACTACACGACTGAGCTTCCAAGAAATGAAAGGAATGGTAAACAAGCTGCCAGACTAGAGGTCCCACCCCAAGAGTGTTTCATAATCCTATTTGGACGGATGCATGGAAGGATGGGGGGGGGGGGTGTAAATGGAAAAACAAAAGGAGTGACCCAAGAAACTCAGAAAGGGTCTGCGAGTACGCAAGCGGAAGTTTAGCCCGATCAATCAACCATTGATGCCGAAATGCACGCTGTAATAAAACTCTAGAAGCTCTGAAAATATATTATCTTGACAAAAGGGATCTCATCCGTAACAGACTGTCAAGCCATCATCAGCTTCTTCACAGTCATCCAGAACAAACCATCATGGGTTAGATGGATGACGTTTACGGACTATATCACCGGGAATGGGATAGAAGTCCAGTTTTGAACATATTGAGGGCACCAGCAACATCCTGGCAGATTCACTGTCCAGATTAATAAACTTTTTTAAATAACTGCAGGATGGAAGGACAGGAACAGGAGGAGCAGCCTATAGGCAGGGGATAACCAAAGAGCTAAACGAAATCCTAGCCCGCCAGCATAGCCCTTTCTCAGTCAATAGCCCACAAAATTGCGGACTATTCTCCGAGTATGCTGCCGAGCTTCATGAGATCAGAAGCAAAATGCGGGGAGGGATCTCACTCAGCGACTTGGGTGTCGCCGAGAGAAGACTCAACCTACTACATAAGGAGCAGCACAACAAGCAAATCAAGCTGCTACAATTACAAGGCGACGCAATCACTCAAAAGTGGATTTACCGAAGGAGGAGTGGCGGGGGCAAGAACTGGTACAAAGATTGGCTCTATCCTCCTCCAATATCACCAACAACTGGAAAGAGCACTGGCATTAGTTGAAGACACCTCCCAAAGGACACCTAGCTTCGGAATCTAAGAAGGTAAGGGACAAACCCAAAGCAGGATCCGAAGCATGTGACCTACCCAGCTGGAAGGAACTACTGCGTCGCCCCAGCTGGAATGCACTACCTTTACTTAGGCGGCAAGAAAAAGCTTTTTGGACTGAGCCTCGGGGAGCCGTCCAATTAGTTACATAAAGATCCTGGTTTAGCCATAAAGGACCAAGTTGACCACAGTTCTTTATCCTTATCACAGAAATAACTTTATCCTCCTTGTAGCAATTCTTTATCCTAATTGGTCAACTTATCACAGAACTGTAGTAAGGACTATACTAAGTTGTTTTACTCATAATAACTCATCAATCCAAGCCATAAGGAGCGTATGTCATCCATTCCATCTCTGTCATCCATAGAGATGACCCTCTTGCTTTTGAGTGCAGATCCTGGACCAAGTCATTAGCAAGCAGAATATTATGACTTCTCCCCTTGATGAAAGCAGCCTGATTTGGATAATTATCTTGTATATTACCTTTTGTATTATATTTGCCAACACTTTGGAGATGATCTTGTAAATAAAGTTACATAAAGATAGGGGTCGATAGTTCTCTAGTGAATCAGCCCCTGCATTCTTGGGAATTAAAGAAATAAAAGTGCAATTCATCTCTTTAAGAATATGACCTGAAGAGAAAAGTATTAGTAAGCTTTAATTCACATCATTACCAATAATAGACCATGCAATTTGATAAAATTCAGCAGGAAATCTATCTTGACCAGGCTTTTGTGCTTTGGTAACTTAAGATAACTATTTCTATTTCGTCATATGTAATTGGGCATTGAGAAGAACTGGCCGCCGAATCAAGCTTTCTAGTTGGCTCCACATGAATATTATTAGGTTTGCCCCCGCTTGATTGCATAAGGAATAAAAAATTGCTTAGTGTATACTTTAACCTCATCTAGATTCTCAATAAGTTTGTTATCTTTGTCTTTATATTTCCTGATGCGGTTAACGGCTCTTCAAGTAGCAATGGAAGCATAAAAAAATTTAGTATTGGAATCCCCTAAAGTTAAGCAATGCCTTCCAGACTTCTGCTTGTGCAAAACTTTTCCTCCTGCTTTAAGGCTGTATGGGTTATTTCTAGCTTCTGTCTCTTTGTCGATAAGATTCTCATCATAGGGCTGCAGTTGTTAGCTCATGTTGCATTGTCTTAGTTCCTTTCTGCAAAATTAAACTTGTTTGGTAATATTGCCAAAGGTATTCGCATTCCAGTCCTTATGTGCTGCTTTGCAAGCTTTGAGTTTTTGACATAAGATGTAAGGGGGGGATCCATGCACATTAACATTCCAGCTGATCTGATAACATCAAGGACCTGAGGATAGTCTTCCACATGTTAAAGAATCTAACGGTTTCTTGCCTCTTGGTGTTGCTTTATCTGCGTGTATGTACATTAAAGAATGATCCGAAAATAATGGAGCATCATACTCAAGAAGTGAATCAGGGTAAACAATTAACCAGTTGATTTATCAACATCTATGAAGTCGAGCCATTATTTTTCTGTTAGCAGCACCTTGATTACTCCAAGAGAGCCAATTACCCACAGATTTCATATCAGTCAATGCAGCAGTATCTATGTAATCATTACAACTTTGAAGCTTGCTTTTCTGAAAGCTATCTAGCCCCCCCTTTTTCATTTGTGTATCAAACAGTATTAAATCACCAAGAACAATCCAAGGTACATTACGACAACCTCTGCAATGTTAGTCAGATCAGACCATAGAGTATTTCTTTCTTGCATACTGTGTGAAGCATATATACCAGTGAAAATTGAATTGACAACCATTCTTTTTGTCCTCTACCTTAAGATCGATGAATTGATCAGTAGCAGAATAAACCAAGCATTAATAAAGTTAGGATTCCATAATACCTATATTCTACCAAAAGTTCATTAGAGTCATTGGTAAATAGTTCTGCGTCGGGCATATTAATTCTTTGAGCTTGATGCGTGAAGTTTAATTTTTGTTTCGACTAGCAAGAACAATATCACATGCGGCAGACTTGATTATTCTGTTGAGCTCCTGACATTTTTCAGGCTTATTAAGTCCTCGAACATTCAGCAGGTTATCTTCATCAGAAATAAAATAAATAGGAAAGGTAGTACGGTATTCATCCTATGACTTTGATGGACAGTTCCATCCTTTTCTTATCCTTCGATTTGTATTTTCCTCCCGCACAATATCTTTACCTTTTAAGACTTTATTCCTATATTTATCCACTTCATCCACAGCTTGCAGATGCTTAACTTTAAAGTACCTGAGTCATATAGTTGTGGTTAGCAGAGTTTGTTGAAGTGCGATAGGATGTTTTTTTTTTTTGATAAGTAAAAGTAAATTGATTTTGTGTAAAGTTTCTACAAATAGCTTTGTCTATACCGTGCGATAGGATTGTTGTAGCACAATATCCTGGTAATACTTGTTGGGGCAGCCTGGCTAGAGAGGTCAGTTGGGGCATGAGTTTGTTGAGGCAGAATATCCTTGTTGGCGAGGTTTGTTGTGGCCGAAGTTTGTTGAGTAAGAATATCTTTATTTGCAGGGTTGTTTGGGCCTGAGTTCGTTGGGACACAAGTTCTTGGTTGGTGGCAATGAGTGGATATTGGAATTCCAATTGTGGACAGATCCAATGATATAGGAAGAGATGAAGTTCCTGATATATGTTTTCTCCTGTTCATAAGTACCATGGAAAACTTCTGTTGTGGAAGGCTTCGACGTAATCGGAAGAGATAAAGTTCTAGATTTGGTCCATCTATTTGCAGTGCTGTCCCTACGAGTCGCAAAGCTCAATAGTCTTCACGCCACCAGAACTACTGCCATTAGAGGAGACTCGCCTTGTTGCTGAGGTGCCTAACGTGGCCGATAGACCTTAGTGATCGGTTTCGAAATTTGCTAGCATGCTCTTATTTGAATAGCCAAAAGATAAGCAACTGTGACATTGTTGTAGTTTCCGGAATATGAGACATGTACCTTGTGGGTGTTCCCATCAAGATCACGATAAAAAACTTCATTAGGAAGATCTTCGTCGGAAGAAACCAGTACACATGCTCGTGCAAATGCTAATCTCGTTTGGGCTGCTATTGCTTTGTCGATGTAAAGTGGTTGTCCTAGAGTGCTGCATAACTTTGCAATAAATCGTCAACTCCAAAGATGTAGAGGAAGACCTTAAAAGGATATCCATAATGGAATAGACTGTAGGCTGTCTAACTCCAGACGGACATCAGGATACCAGTGTCATAGAGTCATTGGATGACCGCGAGTAGTCCAGAACCCTTCAAGGATTCGTTGCAAATCTTCCTCAGATTATAGCTTGCAAACAAACAAAACCATTCTCCAGCATGTGGAGATCAAATGCCGATATTCCCCATCGAGTTTTGATAATGAGGATAGTGAAAAATATGATGTTGTTGAGACCTACCACATAGCCAACAATCGCCATAGACCATGTCTTAATTAGCTCTGCGAAATCAGCTATCTCATATACAGCAATCTTCTTATCAGCCTGAACTTCTGGAGTAAAGAATTCCAAGCTAAGATCCGGACTTCCAACCGGAGCCTTGAAGAGGCTAGTCCAAGGCCGAGGGTCACTGGAAATGAGGGCCGGATGTCGCGATCTAGAGCGCGACCCTGCTTCGATGCTGCTTCATTGAAGGAGCATCTCTCTAGAGAGAATATAGGAGAGGAGCATCAGCCCCATGGACCATCGCTACCAGTGTCTGATCCCTCCTTTGGTCCTTGCTACAGTATTGTCGCCATAGGGAGATGCTGTCGCTCTAGGAGTCTGATCACCCCTATAGTACTGTCACCCTAGGGAGAAACTGCTGCTACAGTAGTCCGATCACTGTGCCTATTCACTGCTACAGTATGGTCGCCTTAGGGAGAAACCGTGCTTTTGATTGCTACTACAGTACCATCGCCCTAGGGAGAAAGACACCATTGTAGGAGCCTGAATGCCGCTACAGTGCTATCGCCCAAGAGAGAAGCCACAGCTACAGTACCATCGCCCTAGGGAGAAGACGCCGCTGTAGGAGCCTGATCGCCGCTACAGTACCATCACCCCTAGTGAACAGCCA
Source organism: Musa balbisiana (assembly GCA_004837865.1). Classification (NCBI taxonomy): domain Eukaryota; kingdom Viridiplantae; phylum Streptophyta; class Magnoliopsida; order Zingiberales; family Musaceae; genus Musa; species Musa balbisiana. The sequence goes on from PYDT01000154.1 coordinate 13,706, forward strand.
ACGCTACAGTACCGTCGCCCTAGGGAGAAGTTGCCGCTATAGTACCATCGCCCTAGGGAGAAGACGTCGCTGCAGGAGCCTGATCGTCGCTATAGTACCGTTGCACTAGGGAACAACCGCGCTACAGTACCATCGCCCTAGGGAACAACTGCTGCTACTGCACACTTGCTGCCCCCAAAGAAATCATCTTCTAATTCATCAAGAAGATGAGGAGCGTGGGCTTTCTGGATGCAGATCTATTCTAAAGAGAAGAGAACAAATCCAAGAAGAAGAAGAAGAAGAAGAAGAGGAGCGGTCTATCAAATTGAAGCTTTGAGCGCAGATCTCTCCTCTTTCACCAGTGCCTCTTTCCTCTTCCCCCTTTGTTTCTCGCGAAGGAAAGTGGAACTCATATGTGTGCCTGTGAGAACCAGTTCCAGTTCCAGTATGTGCACCTAGCCTAAAATCCGGTAAGGAAAGGTGTCTTTTCCAATATGTGGATCTCACACTCTATCTTGTTCCATATCTTTGCTAGGTCTTAAGACAACCTCGCTTGAGTTGAAAGAAGAAAAGAGGAGGAAAACAGCTCGTTCCTTGACTTATTTGCATTGACACAACCCAATCCTGAGAACAAATTCATTGTCACATTGGGCATCTGTGATTGATGAAATATGATAGGCTCATGAATTCCCAATTCATAACATTGGGCATCTCTTACTGGTCAATTCACTTGATTATTAGAGACTCCCAGTACTTAAACAATAGGGTACCATTATACCATTACATAGATAGAAATGATTTCGCCCACTTTCTTGCCCCAGCTTAGAATTCTTCATCATTGCTGCTCTTGACAATTTCCTCTCTATTCCCTTTCTATTCCTTTGATATGATTGACTTAGCGCTGAAGAAGGCCCTTTTTCAAGCAAGACATATTGAACTTATAGAACGCTTCATAAGGCTTATGTCTTTTTCGAAGCTTTCCATAACTGCAAAAGGTGTTTTTCGCTTCTATTAGGTCATGTTAGACAGCTCGCAGCTGCACTCTTTTCCTCTTTCTTTTGCTTTGGATAGATCTCAGGGCAAATTACTCATTCCGGGCATGACTCGGAAGATGAAGAGGGCAGGCACTTAAGTCAAGTCCGATGGGTTCCTCATTTCCCTATGGTTGGGCGGGGACATGAAGAACTTAGATGATGACAATGGAGCTAGTCACAGAGCTTAGTAATAGGTTCCACTATTATCCTGATGCATGAAAGTGAAGTTTCGCCTACTGATGAGATAAGTCATCTGTTAGGCCTCTAGCTAGGAGAGTCCTAATTGATATGGGCATTCTGTTAGAACCCTTGCAGATTCTAAGCTTGGGGTTGATCTCTTTAGGGGATCGGCCTCCTAGAACTCTATAGGGGTTCCTTCTTCCAGGTTGCTACTCAAAGGCTGCAGAAAATATTCATCTATAGCTTGTGAAAAGAGGAGGAATACACGGCTATTATAGGGTTTTCTAAACCCTAACTCCTACTCAAGATCCTACTCTAACCAACTCCTAGTTCTTCTCTAAGAATTAAGTACCATACCTTAACTGGCCTCTTTACCTCTTTATAGGGGTCGGCTTAGGTAGTGTTACATGAATGCCCCTCTCAATTAGGACTCTCCTAGCTAGAGTCCTAACAGACCCGCCCTCTTCAAATCAGTCTTGCTCTCAAGGCTGAGATTCCATGAACTCAGGAAACTGGGTCTTCAGCTCATCATATGGTTCCCATGTGGCATCTTCAAGCGGTAAATTATTCCAATGCACTAGTACTTCCAGTAGAGGGACGTCGGCGACGCATCACTATCCTGCGATCGAGGATGACTTGTGGTTGGGCTTGAATAACTCCATCCTCAGTGGTGTTGGGCAGTTGGATTTGGGGGACTCGTGTTCTCCCAACTTGGGCTTCAGGCATGACATGTGGAAGACAGGGTGAATTTTGGCATTCTCAGGCAATTTAAGTCTGTACGCCCTGGCTCCATATGCGCTGTGATCGATAGGGCCCATAAAAACGTGATAGCTTCAGGAGGCTCGGTTTTGATAAGAGTTGCTTCTATGGCTATAGGCGAAGATAAACCCAATCGCCTACTAAAAAAAAATTCTCTTTCCTTTTGTCGTGTGTCAGTTTGCTGCTTCATTCTGGCTTGGCGTAGATAGACTTATCCTTTAATAGCTGTTAAGAGTTTGTCTCTGTCAATCATTCTTGGTCAACCCTGATCTACCTTGGCCGAGCCAATTACATACGTTGGAATCACAAGGGCTGCCGACCATACAATGCTTCTAATGGGTACATTGTTGTGATAATGATATTGTATTATACCACCATTTCGGCCGGGAAGCCTTTCGCGGCCCCTCTTTTTGGTCTATCACTGGTGTCACCACACCGATACAATCTCTAAACACCTATGTAACAACCTCTGTTTTGCCGTCATTTGTGGATGATATGCTGTGCTCATCTGAGTTTGGTGCCTTGTAATTGAAATAACTCGGTCAAAAATTTACTATTGAAGATCTTTTCAGATCACCTTACAATGGACTTTGTCTCCCATGTAGTTTAACAATATTTTCTATGAAAGCCTGGTCAACACTAGCACGTTAGGGATTTCTCACAGCACAAAAAATTAGCATATTTCGTACGCGATCAACCACCACGAGAATTGTGCTTTACTTGGAAGTGGCAGTCCTTCGAATGAAGTCCATGGATAGTCGTCCCACTAAGTCCGGTAGTGGGTAGTGGTTGTAGCTTCCCTGTTTTGCCACTGTTTCACCCTTGTGCTGTTTACCAACATCACTTATCACAATACTCATCACTAATATTTTCATCCCTCTCCACAAAAATTTTGTTTCACTCTTTTGTTAGTTTCTCAGAATCCGGAGTTGCCCACACATTTCCTACAGGATATTATGCTGCAAGGGAGTCAGGTATAAACACACTGCGACCGTTTGTAGCGTAGATCCCTCGAATCCCAATTGTGTGGCATTGCATGTGGAATCCTCCATTTTTTTTTATGGTGTTTGCTAATCTCTGGATCCTTCTGGTAGAACCCTTGCAAATTCTAAGCTTTGGGTTGATCTGTTTTAGGGTATCATCCTCCTAGAACTCTATTAGGGGTGCCGTCCCAAGTTGCTGCTTCACAGGCTGAGAAAAGATTCATGCTATTGTTCTCAAAAAAGATGAATAACTGACTCTTATAAGGTTGCTAACCCTAACTCCTAATAGGAACTTCTACTCCAGACTCTTACCTCAAGTAAGACCTTCTACTCAAACTCCTAATAGTACTCCTACTCAAGACCCGATTCTTTTACAACTCCTAATTTTGCTTTTAGAAAAGCCTCCAACAACCCTAGCCGTCTCTTCACCTCTTTAATAAGGGTCGTCTTATGTAGTGTTTCATGAATGCCCTATCAATTAGGACTCTCCTCGCTAGACTCCTAACATACCCACCCTCTTCAAATCCGCCTTTGTTCATCGAGGCTGACAATCCGATTTTGGACATTGAGCTTCAAGGCGTTGTATTTCCTCCCCAAGTGGCACCTTCTACAGGTAAGTCGCCCATTGTATGTAGCACTTTAGTAATGGGTCGTCGTCGTTAAGTCCACGATCCGTCAATCAATAGTGGCACTCAACTAGTCTGAAGTTCTCCTTAGGTACATTTTGGTGGATGCTTTGGGGGCATCTCCAGCACTGTTTACCACTTCCGCGGGCGGCCTCGGTTTGTGTGTGATACATCGTACTCCTTTTCAATGTAAACACCCTGAATTGGAATTAACTCTTTCCAAAATCTGCTCGTGAGATGCAAGTAGAATTTGGGCACAAGGACAATGCGTCCCTTATAACGTAATTCTTTTGAGTCCCATTGTAGGACCATGAGTTTGTGCTTTCTCTAATTTTTTATAATCTTAAACTAGTTTTCCCAGATCTTCCTATCATTCCTCTTATACCTAGGAAGTTGCTAGTCGAATGAAATGGTCAAAATTTAGCGTGCTCAGGTTTTGTAAACGCTCTTCTGCAACAATCATTCTCTTCCCCCCTTTTTGTAAGTTATTCAAATCAAATCTTAAGAAAGTTTTTACCCCATTTTTGCTGCTCAGTGATGATATCTTTGCTCCAAAAAGTACGTGAGGCTTTTTAATGTCAGTTTAATTTTAAATCGTCGACGATAAGTAGGGTCTCCACCTCATTGCTACGTGCACATTGTGAACATCTCTTTAATCATAATTTTGACCTGGTTTGATGGGAGGAGACAATGTCGTTCTAGTGTCTGCGGTGTTCGCCCATCTGCATGAGAATGGCTCCATCCGATTCTAGATGCGTCGGCCTCAATATGAGGGGGCGGCTGAATTTGGTAGTGCTAGCACCGGCTGCATCGTCCTTGCTGCCTAAGTTTGTCGAAGGCAGGGAGGGTGTTGTCCAACCATTGGAATACACTTTTTTTAGTAAAATAAGTGTGTACTGCCACATGATAGTAGCTGTTTAAACCCATAAACCATGTAGCAATTTTTGTTCCTCTGGTCGGGTCGGCTTCGCATTGCTTTTATGTGGAGGGGTCCACTGCCACATGATGAACCCTATGCTATTCTAAGCTTGGGGTTGGATCTCTTTAGGGGATCACATCCTCCTTTGAACTCTATAGTGTTTCCTTCCTCCAAGTTGCTGCTCAAGGCTGCAGAAAAGCTTCATCTATTGCCTATGAAAAGAGGAGGAATCCATGACGATTTATAGGCTTATAAACCTTAACTCCTAATAGACTCCTCTCAGATCCTACTTCATTAACTCCTAATATACTCTCTCAAGACTCCCCCCCCTTCCTATTCCTTGTCAACTCCTAATTCTTGCGAAGAAACACCTCCTACCCTGCCGGCCTCGTCCACCTTTTTAATGGGGTCGACTTAGTAGTATTAAATAATATTCCCTCCCATTTAGACGTCTCCCTAGCTAGATCCAAACAAACCCCCCTATGCAAATCAGCCTTGTCCTCGAGGCTTACGATTCCATGAATTTTTGGAATTTGATCTGCAAGTCGTCATACGTTCTCCCAAGTATCTCTTCTTTTGGTAGGTTCACCCACTGTATAGCACTGCATATGGGTCCGTCGTCGTCATCACGATCCATTGATCACTAATGACACTTGCTGTATCTGGAGTTCTCCTTGATAGTCATATGTTGGTAGGTGGCTTTGGGCTGTCTCCAACACCTATTTACAAACTTTCCGTCTGGCGGTTCGATTTGTGGTATATGCATACTCCTTTTATTTAGTACCCTGCATATGGAAACTTTATCCAAAATTTGCTCGTGCAGATGCACGTAGAATTTGGCATCAGATAGGTGCGTCCTTTTATGTGTAATTCTTTGAGTCCCAAGCTCATTAATGCAAGTAAGCAATGCGCCTTTTTGCTGCTTCCAATTTTTTTTAGGATTTTGGTCTCTAGATCATCCTACCATTCCATCTTTATCCTTATGAAGTTTAACTGGTTGGAAGCGAAATGGCCAAAGTTCACTTGCTCTGCTAGCTGCTAAAGCGCATCTGTCAACAACATTCCTCTTCCCCCTTGTGTCAGTTTATTTCATATCAAATCTAAGAAGTTTTGTTACCCATTTTTGCTGCTCAAGGGGATGATATCTTTGCTCCAAAAAGTAATTGAGGCTTTTCTAGTCGGTTTTAATTTGAAATCTTCGACTGATCACGTAGGGTCTCCACCTCTGTTGCTGCGTGCACAATGGCGAGAATCGCCTATCATATGTTGACATGTTTGGAGGGGAGAGACAATGTTTGATCGTGTCTGTGAGTGGTTGCCATCTTGCATGAGGAATGGCTCCGATTTAGATCCAGATGCGTCGGCCTAATAATGAAGGTGGCTTGAAATTGGTAGTGCTGTAGCACGGCGTCGTAGTCATGGCTGCCAAGTTTGTCAAAGGCAGCGGAGCTTTGTCCGACCATTTGAAGATAGCTTTTTTTTTCAGTAAAGAAATACGTGGGCACTGATCTTTCTAAATTTTCATGAACTTATGATTGTAAGCATAATTAAACAAGAAGCCCATAGCATTGTATGTTCCACGAGGGGTCAGCCAATTCGATTGCTGAAAATTTGGAGGGAGGGGTCCACTGGCACACCTTCCTTGAGATGAATATGCCCATGATATTCTACTTCTGGCAAAAATTTATAGTGCCATTGGTGTTCAAAAGGCGGTTTTCGGTATGTTCTTTTTTGAAAACTAATATTTGATGATCCCGGATCGAAGTCCAGCTTGTGAAGATTTGTGCTCCCTTTCATTAGCAATTCATCTACTATGGCATAGGGTATTTCCTTGATGGTTATGCTGTTGAGGGTTCGTAATCAATGCACATTCGCCATGTTTGTCCTTCTTTCGTACGAGAGCACGGGTGGAAAGTAGGGGCTGCAAACTTGGCCGAATACACTCCTAGTTCGGGCATCTCTTTAGAATCCTTTCTATTTCATCTTTGCAGATATGAAGGTTGATATAGCAATGTATTGGCAGGAGGGTTGCCCAGAAGAAGCGGTATACAATGATCATGCCGATGGCAAGAGGTAGGTTGCGTGGTTCATAAATAATCTGAAATTCAGCAAGCAAAGGCAGTAGGTTTGGATTTCCAAATTCTATTGGCTCTCCTTAGTTGCTGCTCAAGTTGATACCAAAAAGCCGTGCGCTGCTTTATGCAAAACCTTCTCCATTTGTAGTGGGCAAATCGTTTCATTATGGCGACCCCACGTTTCCAGTGTTGTAAAATCATGGTTTCCTTTACTGTAAAATCTCAAAATTCAGTTTCTAAATTCCATGGAACGCAATAAGTCCATTTTTGTAACCTCCAAGCTACCAACAACTGAACTCTACCATTTTGATCCCTCGCTTAGTCAAAATTGTAATAAATGCATCATGTCGGGATTTGACCATGAATCATTGATTCTTTAGAACTTATTACCTTACCCGCTTTATTTATTCGGACCTGGAGTCGAGGGATTTTAGTATTTACTTCAAAAGCATAAATACTGGATCATGCATATTCTATGTATACATCTACGATAGATACATCGAAAATATGGATTTGTGCTCTGGGATTTTCTACAGATAGTTAGTGTATCATCTCATATAGTCATATTCCGTTGTAGGAATAAAATAGAAATTGTCTCGGGAGAGAGGCTGAGTGGTTGTATAGCTCCTTTCTTGTAAAACCGTCTAGTCTTAAACAAGACTATCGAGGGTTCCGAATCCTCCTTCTCCTTTTTTGCTTGTTGAATAAATTTGTTTCTTTATTCTTTGGCCCGTTAATCTTGCATAAAGGAGCCCTAGGAAATAGCCGACCAGAACCGGAAAAAAATAGA
>PYDT01000801.1:5000-21044 GCA_004837865.1 Musa balbisiana
TGCTAGTCCGAAGCGTGGTAATGTAATGGCTGCAAGCAACCCTAGATGCGAAATTCCATGTTAGCACGAAAGCATCATCACTATCTTACGCTCTGACCCGAGTAGCATGGGGCACAGTGGACTCCCGTGTTAATCAGCAAGGACCACTTGCCAGGCAAAACTCCTGGGTGGCCAGTATCGAGAAGTAGTACCTGTGAGGGAAAGGTGAAAAGACCCCCATCGGGGAGTGAATGAACATGAAAACCGTGAGACTCCCAAGCAGTGGGCTGCTGAAGGTGATTTCTAGACCGCGTTCCTTGTTGAACGAATGCGCCGGGCGATCATATGTCATTTGGCTTGGTTAGGGAACCCACCCACCGGAGCCGTAGCGAAAGCGTATCCTTCATACATAGGGCGATTGTCAACTGCTTATGGCCCGAAACCTGGGTTGATCTATCCATGCCCGGAGGAAGCTTGGGTGAACCTAAGTGAGGTTCCGTAACCGACTTATGTGAAGAACAGCGGATGAGTTGTGGTTCGGGGTGAAATTGCCACTCGAAACCCAGAGCTAGCTTTGTTCTCCCTCTCCCGAATGGCGTTGAGAAGAGCAGCATATTGAACTGGACACTAAGCGGGTTACTGCACTGTTTCGGTGCGGGCCGCTGAGAGCGTTACCAAATCGTAGGCCAACTCTGATACTAGATATGACCCAAAATAAGAGGGATCAAGGTCGGCCAGTGAGACGATGGGGTATACGCTTTCACTCGTCGAGAGGGAACACAGCCCGGATCACCACAAGGCCCCTAAATGACCGCTCAGTGATATCAGGAGGTAAGGGGTGCAGAGACAGCCAGGAGGTTTGCCTAGAAGCAGCACCCTTGAAAGAGTGCGTAATAGACTCACTGATATCGAGCGCCTCTTTATGCGCCGAAGATGAACGGGCTAGGCGATCTGCCGAAGCTGTGGATTTAAAAGGCATCGGTAGTGGAGCGTTTTCCGCCTTAGAGCGAAGCACCCGCGCAAGCAAGGTGTGGACGAAGCGGAAGTGAGAATGTCGCTTGAGTAACCAAACATTTTGGTGCGAATCCAATGCCCCGAAAACCTAAGGGTTCCTCCGCAGTTCTTCCACGAGGGTGAGTCAGGCCCTTAAGTATGCCGGAAGGCGTAGTCGATGGACAACAGGTTGATATTCCTGTACAACCGCCCTGGTTGTCCCCGGGGACGGGCAGGCTAGGTTAGCCGAAGGATTGTTTATCGGTTCAAGGACGCAAGGTGACCTTGCTTTTTTCAGGTAAGAAGGGGTAGATGAATGCCCTCGAGCCAATTGTCCGCGTAAACCAGCGCTATACGGTCACGCGGAGTAACCCATGCCATCCTCATACCCCAGGAAGCTCGAACGACCTCAACAATCAAGGGTAACCTGTACCGAAACCGATCCACAGGGTGGGTAGGTTAGAGATCCTAATGGGCGCGAGTACACCTTCTCTAAGAAGGAACTCGGCAAAATAGGCCAGTAACGTCGTGAGAAGGGGTGCCGTCCTCACAAAGGGAGGGTCGCGTTGACCAGGCCCTGGGCGACTGTTTACCAAAAACAAGGTCTCCGCAAAGTCGTAAGACGCATTGATGGGGGGCTGACGCCGTGCCGTTCCGGAATGTCAAGAGTTGTTGACCTGAGACAGGGGAGCCGCGACCGAAGCCCCGTGAACGGCGGCCGTTAACTATACGGATCCTACGGTAGCCGACTCTCGCTTGTCCGTGTAAGGTCCTCCCCGCACGAAAGGCGGTAACGATCTGGTCAACTGTCTCCGGAGAGAGGCTCGGTCGGGAAATAGACATGTTCTGTGAAGATGCGGACATACCCGCACCTGGACAGACGACCCTATGAAGCTTTACTGTTCCCTGGTTTGGCTTGGTCCTTTCCTTCGCCAGCTTAGGTGGAAGGCGAAGAAGGCCTCCTTCCGTGGTTGCCCGAGCCATCATGAGATCCCACTTACCACTCTGGAAAGCTAGAATTCTAAGCCTTGTTTCAGACCCTCTACGGGCAAGGGACAGTCCAGTAGAAGTTTTTCTATGGGGTGGCCTCCCAAAAGGTAACGGAGGCGTGCAAAGGTTTCCTCCTCGGGTCGGGCCGGAACGTTAGATTGGCCGCTCGAGAGCACAGTGCAGAAGGGCTTGACTTTCCATACCCAACCCGTCGAGCAGGTAGAAAGTCGGCCTTAGTGATTCCGACGGGTGCCGCCGATTGGAGGGCCCGTCGCTCAACGGATAAACGTTTAGCTCTCATGGGATCACAGGCTGATCTGCCAGGCCCCAAGGTTCACATCGACGGGAAGTTTTGAGACCTCGATGTCGCTCTTCTTCGCCACCTGGGGCTGAGTATGTTCAAGGGTTGGGCTGTTCGGCCCATTAAATCGGTACGTGGCTGGGTTCGAACGTCGTGCGACAGTTCGGTCTCATATCCTGCGCGGCGTTAGAGCATTGAGAGGACCTTTTCCCCTAAGTACGAGAGGACTGGGAAGGACGCACCTCTGGGTAGAGTTATCGTGCCCCACTTAAACGCTGTATACCAGTGCGGCAGCTGGATAACTGCTGAACAGCCTCTAAGTAGCAAAGCCCACCCCCAAGGGAGTGCTCTCTATTCTCATTCTTATTTCCGACTTTCCCAGAGCCCCCCCGGAGCACAGGCCGAGAAGACGCGACGTGTTTCTGGCTGGTTGGCTGGGCCTGGGCGGGGATGGAGCGACAACAGAATAGTATTGAGAATCCAAGAATAAGGTCACGGCGAGACTAGCCGTTTATGTCATGATACAGAGGTTGTCAAGTGGAATTGGCCGTGATTGTTCGGACAGCTGAGGCATCCTAACAGACAACGAGAGATTTGCACCTTGTTCCTACAACGACCTATCATGTCGCAGTCAGGCACATTCTCGCCATCTATTTTCATTGTTCCAAACTGTTTGACAACATGAAAAACCACAAGGTCTGCCCCTCCCTCCTCTAATAGTCCAGGGGATGGAAGGGCAAGGTCTTTGGGGTTCCCTCATCCAGTCAAGAATTGGGGCCAGTCACATCACTAGCCAATATGCCTTTTCTCCTCATGCCTTTCTTCGTTCATGGTTTGGTTAGCGTATTCTGGTGTCCAGGCGTAGAGGAACCACACCAATCCCCCCTGAAGCTTGGTGGTTAAACTCTACTACTGCGTGACGATACTTTAGGGGAGTTCCGCGGAAAAATAGCTCAGACGCGCCCAGAATGATAAAAGCTATGACACCCCTTATTTTAACTTGTCCATATTTGGAAATATGAAGAGTAAAAATACAATGCAAAGGTCGTTCTTATTTCAAACCCCAATGAACCATCTCTCTCTATCACTTCACACTCTCGGAACGCGACTGTTCTTTCTTATTAGATAGAGAGAAACGCGCTTCACATCTTCCTTACCCTTAACCACCGCGTAAATGGCTGAGGAAGGAAGGTTCCTTTTTTGGGGTATCCCGGGAACGTATCCCTGGACGGGGTTGGGCCATTTAGCTCAAGGATTAGAGCACGTGGCTACGAACACGGGTCACGGGGGTTCGAATCCTCCCGCCCACACCTCCCTTTTGTCGAATGGAATGGCCTTTATTACTTTTTCTCTTTTTATTTATCGTGAAAGATTCGATCATTACATATAGTAACCAAGACCGGAATCAGCATATTTGTGTTTTACTCCACCGTAACTCTTCCTCTCAGCCAGCTTGGGCAGAATCGCAGAGCAAGTACAAGTATTAGTACATAGCAAAAATGCGTTCCTCGTCATTAGATGTTTGCTCGCGGTAATTGTGGCCTCTCGGGAAAATCGATGACTGCCTTTTATGCACTGCGTCCATCATCGTTATAATTCTGAATGGCTATTTACAAGGTAGTATCCCGGATCCTACGCCGAGGGATTGACGGCGATTCTCAAAATATCGTAGACCAGAATGTGATTACTGATGATAATAAATTCATAGAAACAAGACCGCGAACGGGTTACATACTCCTAACGGTCAAAGCGAGCCCTTTAATTCATTCTTCTTCTTTAATTAAGAATGAATCAATCTCCCCAAGTAGCATTCGAACCTAGACGACCAGTCAGTTACCAGCCGACCGCTTCTACCACTGATCTACTGATGAACAGCGGGAATTCGACCTCATATAGTTCAACCCCCGTTCCAACCATGAACATATGAGTCCGAAGCTTGCCTCGTAACTCCCGGAACTTCTTCCCGTATGTCTTCCGTTCCCTGCCTATTTCATAGGACCTCAAGTGGCTCTATTTCATTATATTCCATCTATATTCCCATTCCGTCATTTAATAATCCCTTTGGTGTCATTGACAAGAGATGTCTTTATATCTATCCGTTTCTATATATGTGAAATTTAAGAATCATCATATAATAATCACGAAATTGTAATATACAAGAGAAACAGGGGGTTTGTGATTATTTTTGAAATCTTTCTACTGGTAAGTTTTATAATTATTCATGAAGATAATAAATTCGGTTCGTTTTTGGTCGGCCTCTATTATGGATTTCTGACACATTCTCCATAGGGCCCTCTTATCTCTTCCTTCTTACGTGAGCTCGGGTATATGGAAGAAGGAACGAGAAGATGTATCAGCAACAACTGGTTTTATTACGGACAGCTCATTGATGTTCGATCGATCTATTATCGCCGCGCATCTAGTCATTGGGTAGACCTCATACCATAACTGTCCTAGTTCTACCCTAGTCTTTTGTTTTTCATTTCTCTTCTGAACAATCACAAAAATTTTTTGATTAGGGTCACTACAGAAATTCATGCGTAATCTCAGCATTCACTGTGTAATTTCTGAATAATCTCAATTTTTCAATATTTCAAACCATTCTTTTCCCAATTCAACGTAGCCAGATTATCACCATGTATATGTTTCGCTGCAACAACAAGGATGTATTTTAACAAGTTTTCATTGTTTGGTTAATTTTGGATTACATTTCTTCATGAATAAAGTGGTTTGGTACTGGTATTATTCTGGATCTGGCAAACATCATTCTATTCGATTAACATCTAATAGGTACCTTTGCTAAATCTAATAGGTACCTTGTGTCGAATTGAGCCATTCTATGGCTCGAATTTTTAGTAAAAAAAAATTTCTCTTTATTTATCACTGTGTCTTACTATTTTAGGCAGAATGCCGTCGCCTATTTTTCACTAAAAACTGTAAAGAAAAAACCGCCGAAAAGTGTCAGAAAAGTCAGAAAAGTCAGAAAAGGGGAAGAAAGGGGAGAAAGGAGAAGAAGCGATGTAGAAAGTGAGTAAGAAACTCGATGCGATAGAATAGTGGAGACAAGCGGGTAGAAACAACTCCGTGAAAGGAGGAGACTAACAGGAACAGAGGGATTCCCGTAAAAAAGACCCTTCCCTTTATTTCGGATAAAAGATGATGGTACACAATAGATGAAAGGAAGAGATCCGAGTGAATGGAAAGGAAAAAGCAAAGCATGAATTCCACGTTCACTTAAAGACACATGCGATAAGAATAGCCCAGTTTACGAAATATTCCTTTACGTATTAGATACCATCAAGAGTACTGGTAAATGGGATTACTGAAGAAGATAAAAATCCAAGACTTTTTTCTGCTTTGACTTTGAAAAACCTATTGTAACTTTTTCTTTTCGATTATAAGCGGTGGCACGTCCATTGCGATATATAAAAAATAATCATTTGAAATAGTGTCCAAAATGAAATTTCACAATTATTTTTTTTTTAATACGTTTTCAAGTGATTGAAAACCAAATAATATCTTTACAATATCCGCCTATTTTAATCAATTTTTCGGCAATGATAGAACGCAGAAAAAAAAATGTCTTGTACATGAAGAAAAAATTTTCCCATGAAGACCCCTTATGATTATTGGGTTTTCTACAAGAGCAACAAAAATACAACTTGAGCAATGAATTGATAAGTCGAATAAAAACTCTAGAAGAAGACAAGAAGAAGAAGAAGAAGAAAGGATATCTCCTTGCTCTAGATATACTTGCAAAAAGGACCAGCTTATGCAAATACGATGAGATGAGCCAGAATACTTTGCCAAATAGCGTATGATCCACTTTTTTTGAACGGACCGTATTCGGGACAATAAAAATCTCTTCACATTACAATCATGAATGATTTAATGTACTTTCACAAATGATTTCATTACTTCTACAAATGATTTAATATTACGTCTACAGAAGAAGAAGATGTAGAGTCCATAGAAACGTTTTGGATAATGATTCATGGTCTTCTTTCTATTTCTAAAATTCTCGAAATTTGAACATGAAAAGAATCCGCTTGATGAAAATCACTCATTTAATTATATTGTTACTTTCTTAACGTCAATCGATGAATCTTCTTTATTTTTTTATTGGAAGAAGAAAGGAAGAATAATTCATAAAGGTAAGCAAAATCCTTGAGATTTTATCGACATAAGTACCAACCATCCAAATGATCAAACACAACTGAAAAAAAATCCATTGGATAGAAGAATCATCTAAAAGTTCCTTTGGTCCCTCGAAGCCGGGCATCCAATTGACCGATGAATTAGAAGGACTGGAACAAAGACAAAATGGAGAATAAACATAGGAAGATTATGAAATTCGTTCAAGAAAAGCGACAAACTGGTGGTGATCCATACTGATAACAAATCGGATCCGATACCGATACTGATAATATTGATCCGCAGAAGCATAAGAGGTGGCTTGATACGTTATTCGCCAACACCCAGATTGAATCGGGGTATAATCAAGGATCCATGCGTGCTCCAACAGAGACTAAAACAGTTCTTGGGAAATATTCAACAAATGTTCCTTCCCCGCTTTTTTTTCTGATCGGGAATAGACAAAGTCTTTTTTTTTTTCTTGTTTGATAAGATTCTTTTTTTTCTTTTTTGATAGATATGATATCGCATAATTATCTATTTTTTTAGGAATTCCGTGGGGGAAAACCCCGAATCCGAAACTTCCGACTTTGAGGAGGAAAGGACGAGCAAACACTGTGGACAAAAAAAGACGAGGAGACAAAAAAAAAAGAGGAAGATGACCGATCACACATATCAGAAATTTGGGATAGCAATTATATTTGCTCAATCAATAGAGGTTTGAATGCTGATAACCCAATCTTTTTTTAGAAAAAACATTGTGTTGGCCTTCCATTATATAGCTACAAATATTGGAAAACGTAGGTTATTATTCCAATTCCCCCGAGTGGTAGGATGATTTGAAGGAATGGATAGAGAAATCATGTTACATCACCTATAATGGTGTTCCATTATCAGAAACAGAATTTCCCAAAGATTGGTTACAGATTGTATTCAGAATAAAGATTTTTATTTCCTTTTCGTTTAACAACCTTGGCGACGATCATAAATACGACTCATCCATGGAGAATCCACTGAAACAAAAAGCAAAAAAGAAAATTTTAACGTTTTTTAAAACAGTTTGGGAATGGAAACCGAACTCCCTTTTGGTTCTCCCCGAACCAACCTTCTTTTTTGAACCCCTATATACGGACCTCAAAAAAATAATTCTAAAAATAAAAAGAATCTCTAAAAGTGTACAAAAGAAAAAACAAGTGGGTCTTCAAAATGTTCTAGTTCTAAAACACGAGTGCTAAAACGAGTTCAAACCGAATCAGTTCTAGTTCTAAAACGAATAGTTTCTAGTTCAAACGAACATGCTAGTTCTAAAACGAATAATGAAGAAACTTGAAAAAGTGAACCAAATTTCTTTAGTTGATTTGAGGAAGGGGAAACGTACAGGAACCAATGAAAATGCCAAAAGATTCAAAAAAAATAATAGATTATTCACGAATCGACAATTCAAATTCGATCTATGAATTGACAAAAATCTATTTACTCATAGAAAAAAAAATGAAAGATCTTGCTGAGAGACAATCACAATAAGGAATCAAATAGAAGGAATCACAAAAGACAAGAGAAAAATAGTTCCAGCCTATCATGTAAAAAGACCGGAATTCAAAAAAATTGGGCAGATTACTTCAAAAAAAAAAATACCGATTACTAAGCAATATCACATTATTTTATGAAATTTCATTGACAAAAATACTAGATATTCTTGCAATGTTATGGTTACACATTCTACGGGTTAATGCACAACCTTTTAAAAAAACAATTATCAAGGAATCCATTAACCGATGAAGAAATCACGAAGGACTTGATGGAAACAGATCAGATTACAATGAACTTTATTCGACTATAAAAAGTCCTTTATAATCCGAATATTAGAATGATTTAAACACGTTCACGACTTATTTCCTTGTTCCCAAGCAATGGATTTTACAAATTGTACAAAACCAAATTATTTAACACATCACTGGATATGTACTTCAATATCACGATCACGGGACAGATCCTTTTCTTAAAGACAAGATAAAGTATTAGGATGACCGAGGAAATTTGATTCCAAATCAAGGCATAAGAAAATAATACGTTGGAATGGAATAAATGGAAAATGGTTGAAAGGGTCATGGTCAATATTATTTTCTCGGCGCAATCAATGGTCCCGATTTAGTACGAAAAAAATGGCCGAAAGGAGTCAACTCAACGTTGGACTATTCAAACTAAAGACATCAAGGAAATTGTAGTCATAAAAAAGAAAAAGACGCTTAATCATACATGAATGAAAATTTTTAGGCAGTGGATTATCAGACGAGTCAGAAAAAGGAAAATTAAAAAAAAACTACAGATATGATCTTTTATCACATGATATATAAATTATGGGGTAGTAAGGACTCATACACACTGAACCCGATCGTTTTATGTATTGCTAAATATGACTATTGAGGGTTACCCTAAAAAAGGATATTTTATTGATACCATATAAAAATCTGGATAGAAAATATTTGGATAATGAATTCTTCATTTTGGCGCGTAGAACAATAGGTGATATTGAGAACAATAGTGATATGAGAACAATAGGATATTGAGAACAATAGTGATATTGAGGACTGGAACGATATGTATACGTACCGAAATTTATAAAAATACTAAGACTAAGACTCATCAAAAAAATTTTTTGATTGGATGGGAATGAATCGAAAATTTACCCATATCAATCTAGAACTGTTCTTCCGAATGGTGTGTTACCTTTTGATGCATATAAGATTAAACCGTGGATCATCCCAATCAAATTACTTCTTATTAGAGATTGATGGTATGAAATGCAATCTAGCCAAAATTTCGCAAAATGAATATGATATTAGTCAAAATCAAAATGAAAAAAAAAACTATTAGTCAAAATCAAATCAAAAAAAATATAATAGTCAAAATCGCAAAGCAAAAAAATATTAGTCTAAATCAAATCAAAAAAAAAAAAAAAATAGTAGTTCAAAATCAAAAAAAAAAATATAGATCAAAATCAAAAATCAAAAAAAAAAAAAATATTAGTCAAAATCAAAAAAAAAAAATATTAGTCAATAATCAAAAATCAAAAAAATATTAGTAAAACTCAAAAAAATAGTAGTCAAATCAAATCAAAAAAAAGATTAGTAAAAATCAAAAATTAAAATTAGTCAAAATCCACAATCAAAAAAATATTAGTCAAAATCAAAAAAATATTAGTCAAACTCAAAATCAAAAAAATTAGTCAAAATCAAAAAAATAGTAGTCAAAATAAAATGAAAACAATTATTAGTAAAAATCAAAATGAAAAAAAGATTATCAAATCAAACATCAAAAGATTCCGTTTAAAATAGAATTTCAAATGCCAACAGAAAAAGAGGGTTCAAATCAAATCTTGTATCAGATCCACAAAGACACAAACCAAAAGGAAATCCTGGAAGAGGAATTGCCGAGATCAAACATTAAAAAAGGTAAAAAAAAAAAAAAAATCCGAGAAAAATCAGGAAGAGAATAGATTTGTTTCCTGGAACAAATTTTTTATTTTCAATTAAGATGGGATGACCCTGAATCAAAAAATTTTTAATAATGGTATGATATATTGTCCTACTTAGATTGTAAATTCCCAAGGGAAATTACTATATCTCGAGTCAAAGAGAGAGATACATCTGGATGTAAGCTGATTCAGAAGATAAAAGTCTTACAGAATAATAAAGGGAATCTTTAATTATCGAACCAATTCGTCTATATTAAGAAGGGATGGAAAATTCATTATATACAAACCATAAGTATTCATGGCGAAAGAGTAAACACCAAATGAATAGAATACATAAAGAAGCTATTTGATAAGAAGAATTTAAAAATCCACTGGACGACATGGCAATATATTTGGAATGGGGATCAAGATCATTATAATTTCTTTGTCTGAACATAGTCTATCTCCTAGAAGTCGTAGAGAATTGAGAATTATACTTGTTCAACTCTCATCATCGGGATATTGTGAATAGAATCAGTATTTTGCAACGAAAACAACATAAGAAACTCTGAACAATTTTGAATGCGGACAACGTCTTAATCGGACTTTAAAATAATTAAGGAAATGCAAATGTATTCTTGGGCCAATTCCGATTAGAGATTTAGCTTGTATGAATCGCTATTTGGTTTGATACCAATAATGGTAGTTCGTGCGATGTCCAGGCTAGTATGTAGCACGATCAGAATTATATAATAGTATATTTCCGTAATCAAATGCCGTTTCAGTAAATAAAAACGAAAGATGTACGCATTGATGGTGTGTTACGTTCTGGTACATGATAGTATTTACTTTATGTATCAATTCAATTGAATCTAGACCACTTTTAAAGAAAATCTACATGACGCTTTGTAGGTGCAAAGAAATCATTCTCTTTCGTAAATGCAGAAAATATTATCCTTTCTACATATCTTATCCTTTCTTTTCTCTCTAAATCAAAGGAAAAATTGATTTAGATAGAAACGGAAAATCTAAATTTTGCGGTACGAGATCAATAAAAATTGAATTAATATATAAATATTATTCATTTTCGATCGGAAAAATCCATGGCATGGAAAAAGAACGAAAGAAAAAGATAAAAAACGTTTTATGGTCAAAAATCATTCATTCACTTCTTCCAACAAGAAGAAAAAGAAGAAACAGGGGTTCTGTTGAATTAAGTATGAAGGTTCTCCAATAAGTACGAAGAATTACTTCACATTTGGAATTGCACAAAGAGATTTTGTATCACAAGAGGTCTACAAAAAATTGAGAAAACGTCAACGTCGCTGGTTATTTGTCAAGAAAAAAGAGCGCGTTAAAGAAATTAATGACCAGTTGGATATTCGGGAGCCAAAAATCGTTAATTATAATCGTTTGAATTAGTTATAGTAGTATTAGATTTTTTATTGATGAACCTTCTACGTTTTGGGAATCATGAAAATGAATAAGGAAGAAAAAGATATGACTGTACGGCTACAAAAAAAAGATTTCATGATAGTAATATGGTCCGACCACACAATGCTGGTGTTCTCGATGACGTTACTCTCCCGATGGGAAGTGTTATTGACTGTGAACCCATATTGGCATTTACCCAGAGGGATGGAAAAATAGCGGAAAAAACGACAACAAGTATAAAAATCTGCCTATGTAAAACGTGGGAGTATTACTACTATGGTTCACAGAGGCAATAACGGTAAAGGCACAGAACAAAAATGGAAAAGTTCAAGTACCTAAAAGGGCTAGCTATATCAGAGTAATTCTGCTGGAGCTGAGGCTTATAGCTTCTCATTTGTTATGGCTGGGGCCTTTTATGGAGGATATCGCCGCGCAGCTCCCTTTTTTATATTTTCAGAGAGAGAGAATTGATATAGGATTTATTCGAAGCCGCACAGGTATGCGAGGATGCAAATTATTTCGCATCGGAAGGAGTAGTGCCGATATACCTTATGGCTGGAATAGATAAATGTTTGGATTTTGGCGATTATTTTTTAATAGGAAGTGTGGGAAATCAAAAAATCCATTACGCGAAATCCCATTTTTTTTGGAGCGGTCGAAGAGACGTGGGCATTATTGGTAGAGGAAAGCAATAAATTGGGGTTATCAGGACCGATGTTACGAGCTTCTGGAACACAAGGGATCTTCTTAAAATTGAGAAATTATGAGTGTTACAATGACTCGATTGGGAAGTCCAATGGCCAAAAAGAAGGAGATTCGTTAGCTCGTTAGTTAGTACGAATCGGTTGAAATGATGGGGAATCTATAAAAATAATTCAACAGGCTCTAGAAGGAATTCCTCGGAGGACCTATGAGAATTAGAAGTCCGACGCTTTGATGAGAGCAAAAAATTCCGAATGGAATGAGTGTGGAATATAGATTATAGTAAAAAACTTCACCCAATTTTGAATTGTCGAAACAAGAACTTTTACGTGAGAGTCGAAGCCCAAAAGGGGAATTAGGAATAATGATAGGAGATAATAGTGTTTTCCTTGGGATGAAAATTCGTCCCGGCTTCATAAATTTGCAATCTTCCTCAGCTAGTTAAAAGAATGAAATTGGCTGATGATATCTGACGATACTAGGTAGTATAGATATCATAGGGAGAGGTTGATCTGAAATGAATGATAATTGATACGACAGAAGTACAACTATCAATTCTTTTTTTCTATATCGGAATCCTTAAAAGAAGTATATGGACTCATATGGTTGTGTTACCCATTTGACCCTTATATGGGAATTAAAATAGGGTATAGTAATTGTGTGGTAGAAAGAGAAATATCCTTGTCAGCGATACAACAACGGTATTGGGCCGGAAATATGCCGGCCCATTGGGAATTCTTCAGCTCTAGCAGGATGGAACTAAACTAATTTTAAGAAGACCTTCTCCCATTAGAGGAAGATGTCGTTTGTTTAGTATTGACCGTTTAGGGGTCATATCAATTTACTAAGTTATTTAGTAATTCCTTTTGGGTATCGCCTTTTAGCCGATCTCAGCTATAGGGTGTTTTAGGGTCGCATTTCAAGTATGCTCTATTGGGCTTCTGATGTCAGGATACGGATCGAATAATAAATATTCCTTTCAGGTGGTCGACGAGCTGCTGCTCATCTATTAGGTATGAAATACCATTAACTCTAGGTGTATCAATATCTTACGGTGATTCGTCCCCCCCCCCCCATTGAACTGAATTATACTTCTTCCTAGAAGTAAAGGAAAGAAGTTTGAATGTAATGGATTAATACGGTAGTTTATTTTATTTATCATCGGGGCAAGAGTTTAAACCAGAGCGTTATATGAGTGAAACAAAACAACTAGAAGTTGCATAAGAAGATAAAATCTCATTCATTATGTACAAGGAAAAAGTGAAGTAAACATAAGCAGTGGAAACTGTTTACCCCACGATTAAGATTCTTTCATTAGGCATCTATCTTGAAGCGGTGTAAAAGATCAACTGTTCTATGGAAGTTTCATTACTGTTCTGTATTATACATGCCGTCGTCATCAAAAAATAGGTGGACGGTTAGGAAACACCAAGTGCACAAGGATGTAATAGAGATAATGTAGTATAAAAAAAAGAGATATGTTACATCATAAAAAAAAAAAAAATTATAAAAAAATAAAAATGAATAACGAATCAAAAAGGGGACTTTAAGTTGTAGAACTGATCAAGCAGTACGTCCTCGACTTCCGATTAGAGTATGCTCCTATGCACTGATTAAATAATATGACTTCCAGAACGACATTAATCCCTTATTCTTTTTTTTTATTTTTCAAAGTACCCTATTCTGAGATAGAAGAACAGGAAACAAAGAAATGGGAAATGTAATAATCGATGTAATATCGAATGATAAAAAAAGGGGGAATTATTTTATATTTATCTTTTTTCAATACATATGGGTGAATTTTTATCACAATTACATGGACAATCCTAATTCTTTAAATTCTTTAGAGTTATTGATATACCGAGTAATTTTTATTGAAGGCGAGAGTATTACGAACCAGAATAAATACATTTTGTATTACATAAGGGATGAGATTAATTCCGAAGCATTTTTTTATTCTAAGCAACGGAATTCCATTGGTTTAATTTTGGGACCTCTGATTATCTATTATAGTTACCCCAAAGCAAGGGCGTGATATATCGAAACGGGTATTAATATTTGTGGCCATAGAGGAGCCGTATGAAGCTGAGGCTCAGTACGGTTTTGGAATTCGCGATGGATGGAAACAGTAATGTATTATTCGGACTATAATTATTAAAGCGCAAGTACAGTTGATATAGTTGAAGCACAGTCCAAATATGGCTTTTGGGGTGGAATCTATGGCGTCAGCCATAGGATTTATAGTTTCATAATTTCTTCTAGCTGAATGTGAAGATTGCCCTTGATTTTACCAGAAGCGGAGGAGGAATAAGTAGCAGGTTATCAAACCGAATTATTCAGGTATCAGATTTGTTAATTTATCTTGCTACCTAAATCTATAGCTTCTTCGTTATCGTAAAAACGGTTTTCTTTACTTAGGTGGGTGGAATTTATCTATTCCGTACTTCCATTCTGAGCTTTTCGGAATAAAAAAAATAGCGGAGTCTTGGAATGACAATTGGTATCTTTATTACATTAGGTAAGCTTATTTGTTGCTGTACTTATATCAAACAAGATGGGACTTTACTAGGATGAGAATGGACAGCTATTAAATCTGGATGGAAATTTCTTTTACCTATTTCTTTGGGTAATCTAGTTATTGACAACCTTCCCACTTGTTTCACTATAAATAACCAGAATACGATAACGATGATTCTAGATTCATAACTCTTTAAACAAGAGAAAGAAACATCAATTTATTAGGGATATCTACAATATGTGTCGATGGTAAACTGGGTGCATGATTTGGTCAACAAACAACCGAGCTGCACAGGTATATTGGTCAACGTTTCATAATACCTTATCCCACACAAACCGTTTCCCTGTAACTATTCACTATCCTTATGAGAAATCAATTACACAGAGCGTGTTCGTGGGCGAATTCACTTGAATTTGATAAATGTATTGCTTGCGAAAGTAGTGTTCGGTATAAGCCAAATAAGATTACCTGTTGTTGATTGGAGATTGGAAAGAGATATGAAAAAGAAAAAATTGCTAAATTATAGTATGATTTCGGGGTCTGTATATTTTGTGGTACTGGGTCGAGTATTGTCCAAACAAAACTGTTATCATGACTGAAGAATATGCGCTTTCTACTTATGCTCGTCACGAATTGAATTATAATCAAATTGCTTTGAGTCGGTTACCAATGTCAGTAATTGGAGATTACACAATTCAAACAGTATGAATTCGAATCACAATCAAACTGATAAAGATAAAACCCTTTGATTCAAAGAAAGATTGACGATTACTAAGATTTGTTTTGATATAAACGATCAAAACTTCTTTTTATTTTGGTGGTCAGAACTCAACTAATTATTAAATAATAATTGGTCAGTAAATACAAAATAATAATTAGTAACTATAGAATTGCTGAAGAACCACTCTTTGTTTAAATGATAATATATTTCTCACGGGAATTCGAAATATACAATTTCAAACTACTTTTTTATTCTTTTCTTTTGGATAAAAAGTAAGTAGGATTGGCCCAAATAAAATAATTATTATATATTAAAATTAATATATATTAATAATTTATATATATAAATTAAATCTATAATAATCTATATATAAAAATGATTAATATTCCATATATAAACTTAATATACAATTAATTCCATTATTTAAGATTTAATTCAATTAGGAATACATCTCATTGTGGCGCAGCTACAATAAAGAGTTCGATGGAATGTAGAATACGGATTATACAACAAGAACCAAAGTCCCACCGAAAAAGCAGACTAATAGGTTGGTGTAAGTAATACTACCTCCCAGACCCCCGAGTATACGAACTACCCAGAAAGGCTACAAAATATCATTATTTGGTGCCAGGTAATCCATTATGTATAATATGTAAAAAAAACTATAATCAAATCATACCTTCTACTACATGGTCAGGAAAGGGACAAGTTACCCATTTTTTATTTATATTGATATGTTCCTATTTATTGTATAGGAATGTTCCTAATTGAATTAAATCTTAATATGGATTAATTTTATATTAATTTGTATAATGGAT
>PYDT01001951.1:0-21035 GCA_004837865.1 Musa balbisiana
CATACAGGCGTTCCACACCCTTTTTAGTGGAGTGGACGCGCTAATTGTTTACATCCATTAGTTTTAAGGGCTTCAATGCAGACTTTGATGGGATCAATGGCTGTTCATGTACCTTTATCTTTGGAAGCTCAAGCGAAGGCTTCGTTTCCTTATGTTTTTCCCTCATATGAATCTCTTGTCTCCAGCTATTGGGATCCTATTTCCGTACCAACTCAAGATATGCTTATCGGACTCTATTTATTAACGATCGGGAATCGTCGAGGTATTTTGTGCAGAAATAGGTATAATCCATATAGATAAGTTCGGAAACTACCAAAATAAAAAGGTTGACAATAAAAAAAATGACTATAGTAGACGAAAAAGACAGAACCCTATGTTGTAGTTCCTATGATGCCCTTGGAGCTTATCAACAGAAACGAATTAAGTTTAGATAGTCCCTTTGTGGCTCCGATGGAGACTAGATTCAACGTGTCAATTGGCTCAAGAGAAGTCCCCTCGAAGTTCAATAGAATCTTTGGGTACTTATCATGAGATTTTGATGGGCACTATCTAATAGGAAGAATTGTAACAAAGGAATCCTGTTGTTATACATTCTAACTACTCTGGTCATATTTCTTTTATCGGAAATAGAAGAAGCCATACCTGGGTTTTGTCGACCTACTCATACGCTCTCTAAACTAATAAATCAGATTAGGCGATGTTTTCGTGTCCCCATGGAATTCTCGGGTCTCCCCAATTTCACTGGTATCCATAAATTTCTTAATTTCTGCGTGACTCACACGATGAGATTGAGGAAAGGAAGTTTTCGAATCACTAACTCATCCATTGTCGAATCCTACTTACAGAATAAATATAAGAGGTACTGTACTTATGGCCAAACGGGCCGATCTGGTCTTTCACAATAAAGTCGAAATGGAAACTGTTATGAACCGACTTTATTAGCAAGGTTAATAGATCATTTCGGATGGCATATACATCACATCTTTGGATCAAGTAAAGACTTTGGGTTCCAACAAGCACTGCTACATCCTTTTATCATTAGGAATTGATGATACTTAAACAATCCTTCTAAGGGATGGTTAGTCCAAGACGCTGATACACAAAGTTTTATTTGGATAACCACCATCATTGGGAATGTACAACGCGGTAGAAAAATTACGTCAATCATTGAGATATTGGTAGCTACAAGTGAATAGTTGAGACAGAAATGAATCCTAATTTTCGGATGACTGATCCTTCGTACATCCATTATTCTAATGTCCTTTTTCGGGAGCTAGAGGAATGCATCTCAGATACACCAATTGTAGTATGAGAGGATTATGTCGATCCCCAAGGACAACGATTGATTTTACCATTCAAGCAATTTACGTGAAGGACTTTCTTTGGACAGAATATATAATTTCCTGTTATGGAGCCCGCAAAGGAGTTGTAGATACGGCTGTACGAACATCAGATGCCGGATACCTCACACGTAGACTTGTTGAAGTAGTTCAACTATTATTGTACGTCTAACCGATGTGGCACTATCCGAGGTATTCCGTGAGTCCTCGAAATGGTGACGAAAAATTTTTGTCCAAACACTAATTGTTCGTGTATTCGCAGACATCATATTATCGGTCTAAGATGCCTGCCACTTCGAAAATCAGATATTGGATTGGATTGTCATCCGATTCCTAACCTTTCGAGCACAACCAATATATATTCGAACCCCCTTTTATCTTGCTGAGTACATCTTGGGATCTGCCAATTAATGTTATGGTCGCGTCCTACGCATGGCGACCTGGTCGAATTGGAGAAGCTTGTGTATTTATTGCGGGTCAATCAATTGGGGAACCAGAACTCAACTAAACATTAAGAACTTTCATACCGGTGATCTTTCTCAGCGGTACTGCCGAGCTGTACGAGCTCCTTATGGAAAATAAATTCAAATAGAAAGATTTGGTTCATCCCACACTTACCCGTTCATGGGCATCCTGCTTTTCTATGTCATAGAATTGTATGTACCTATTGAGAGTCGGATATTCCTACCTAATGTACATATCCACCAAAACAGTTTTATTTTAGTTCAATAATCATATGTAGAATCAGAACAGTGGATTGCTGGATTCGGGCGGCACGTCCACTTTTCATTTTAAAGAGAAGTAGCGAAAACATATTATTCTGAATTCAGAGGAGAAATGCACTGGAGTACCGATGTCCACCATGCACCTGAATATACCAATGTGTAATTGTTTCTCTATTATCAAAACGCGTCCTTATGGAAATTAGCGGAGGTCCGTGCAGAGTCGGTATATGTGTCTTTTTCGCTCCACAGGATCAAGATCAAATGAATGTTTATTCTTTTTCTTCGAAGAAGATATACTTTTGTTCCGACCTACAATGACTATGGTCGAATAAGACATTAATTGTTGGATACTTCGGTAAAAAAAGATAGAAATATTTGACTATTCAATATACCTGATCAAACGATGTCTAATTGTCATGAAATTTCATATATTCCTTCTCTTACCAGGAATTCTATTTCTTGGCGAAAAAGCGAGAAAGAGTTCATCATCCCATTACAAACAACAAACCGAGAGAAAGAACTAATACCGCTGTTTTGGTCTTTCGATCGAAATCCAAAACAGGTATGTTTTACGTAGAAATCGTATTCTTGCTTAGTTTGATGATCCACGATCAGAGAAGCAATTCGGGATACTAAATTGGAACGTAGAGTCAATTCAATCATAAAAACAAGAGGATTGATTGATATCGGGACCAAAAGAATTAGTCCGGAAATCCAAACGGCAGAGACGGTTTTTTTTCATTCTCGAAGAAGTGCATATCTTACCCGTCTTTCGTCGAAATGGTCCGGAACATAGTAAGCATTGGAGTAGATACACACCTCGCTTTAAATACCAGAGTCCGGTAGCGGATTAGTCCGAGTGGAGAGAAAAAACAAAATATTGACAAAATATTTTCGCGGAGATATTTATTTTCCTGGAGAGGATATAAGATATCCAGCACGCGGCATATGATACCACCGGAAACCAGAAAAAAATTTCTAAGAATCAAAAAAATGGAAAAATTGGATCTAGTCAACGGATCACACCTACCAAGAAAATTATTTTGTTTGGTTCGACCCGTATCACATATGAAATAGCTGCTGCCTAAATTTAGCAACCTTTTTCCTCAGATCTCCTGGCGGGAAAAGGATAATGTCCAACTAAGTTTTCAATTATAGCCTTCATGGAAATGGCAATCCAATTCGAGGAATTTCTCACACAGTATTCATTTTTGGACTGATTAGTATGGAATTGGGATCAAGAGCAAAAAGGTTCTCCGAAGAGGGTCACGTTCCTTTGTTGAGGTCAGACAATGATCTGATTCGATATTTCATACGAATTGAGTAGTCACAGCCACTATTTCGTATACCGGAAAAAGATATGATAGTGAGTTCGGATTGTTGCCGATAATGGGATTAGATCGCACAAATATCAATCCTTTTTTTTTACAGCCCAGATCAATCACTTACCCACATCAGGTACTATTTGTACATTTGTTAAATCGAACATTAAGGAATGCCAATCTTGGATAATTTTGTCATCATCCAATTGTTTCGATTGCCCTTCATGGTTCCAATATAACAATATGACAAAAGAATCGGATCCCATAATCCCAATTAAGGATTTGCTGTCCCTTAGCACTATTGTACCTAAATAGCAATTTCTAATTCATCTACCATTTAATAACTTATAATCGATCTTTAAAGAAATATTTGCTACTTGACAATTTTCACCAGACGTTCCATACTTCAAGTACTTAAATACGTTTAATAGATGAAAATAGGAGTATTTATCATCCCGATCCTGCAGTAACATCATTTGAATCCATTCCATTTAATTTTGGCACTTCTCCCATCACGATTATTGTTAAGGGACATCGTACACAAATTAAGTATTGGACAATTTTTTTGTGAAATTCTTCCTTTTCACATACAACCACACTTAGCAATAATCTGGTCGATCAATGTTCATGTTACTCCTTAGTTATATATCGGCTAAGCCCTATTTGGCCACTCCAGGAGCTCTGTTCACTGCCATTATGGAGAATCGTTTTACGAAGGAAATACATTGTTACATTTATATATGAAAAATCGAGATCTGGTGACAATCAACGCAATGTCTTCCACTGGAAAAATCTTATAAGTACGTATCTTATTGATTCATATCGATGAACCTCGAAGGAGAGTTGAAGGTTGGACTAAGGTATACAAAAATTCCTTGGAAAATGCCCCTGGGATCTTGATCAAGCGGAGCTAACCACGTTCAAAGTCGTATCTCTTGGTTAATAAAATCCAAAAGGTTTATCGATCCCGATGGGGTACAGATCCATAATAGACCTCTAGAATTATTGTACGTCCAGTAACATCACAGTGTTGGTTCAGAGATGGAATGTCTAATGTTTTTTTCACCTGGGAATTAATCGGATGTTGCGAGCGGACGAGCGGGGGCGGCCTTTGGACAGCGATATCTACGGGCAATCCTATTGGGAATAACGAGGGCATCTTTGACTACTCACAAGTTTCATATCCTAATCAAGTTTCAGAACCTGCCGAGTGTTTGCAAACGCTGCTCTACGGTCGTATTGATTGGTTGAAAGCCTGAACGTAGAACGTTGTTCTGGTGGGATTATACCTGTTGGTAACCGGGGGGATTCAA
Organism: Musa balbisiana; assembly: GCA_004837865.1. NCBI lineage: Eukaryota > Viridiplantae > Streptophyta > Magnoliopsida > Zingiberales > Musaceae > Musa > Musa balbisiana. The sequence continues at coordinate 4,701 of PYDT01001951.1, forward strand.
AAAATAGTGCACCGTTCAAGGCAGCAAGACATTTTATTTGAAATCAAAAAGAAAGAATCTATTCGATTTGGAAATGAGAGATCTTTTTGTTCCCTATAGAATTATTTTGTTCTTACTCCATTTCCTGAGACTCAGAACACTCGTTTACGCGATTTCATGATTCCTAAGAGCAGATTCGTTTACTTTACTATCTTTTCACTTTTAACTATCTGTCTTTTACTTAACTCTCTGGTCCGAGTATTGATTTGGTAAAAAAAATAGTATTAAAGACATTAATGGTTTTGTACCTGTATCAACGGTTAATTCCCGGTAGAAGGTTCCATCGGAACAATTATTTATTTCAAAGTACCTCGTCTCTTTGTTAACAAGTTAAAAAAAAAAAAGAAAAAACAAAAGGACGATGTGGGAAATGACACGAAGATATTGGAACTCAATTTTGGAAAGATGCTGGAGCCGTAGTTCATTTTGTCATGGTACTAAGAATTGGAATCCTAGAATGCCCCCTTACATCTCCTGCAAAGCGTAAAGTATTTCATATTACAAATCTCACTAGAACGGCTCGTTGTTTTATCAGAAGCCTGTGATTTAGTTTTTGATGCAGCAAGTAGGGGAAAAAACTTCTTATTGTTGGTACCAAAAATAAAGCAGCGTATTCAAGTAGCATCATCTGCAATAGGGCCCGGTGTCATAATGTTAATAAATGGCTCGGTGGTAGGTTAACGAATTGGTCTACTCGGAAACGGACTTCAAATTCAGGGATTAAGAGCAGAAAACAAAAGATGGGGAAAACTCACCGTCCTTCCCAACACGAGATGCCGCAATGTTGAAGAGAAAATTATCTGCCTTTGCCAAACATATCTCGGCGGATCAAATATATACGGGTTGCCTGATATTGTGATCATCGTTGAATCAGCACGAGATATATGGCCTCTTCGAGATGTGTAATTTTAGGGATTCCGCCGATTGGTTTAATGTACAATGTGAACCCGATCTCGCAGATATTTCGATCCCAGCACTGATGACGCTATAGGTTTTTCTTCAATCCGATTGGTTCTTAACAAATTTAGTATCCGCAATTTGTGAGGGCCGTTTGTAGCTATATAGAAATCGTTGGATTACTGATTGAATAATTATTTAATATTTTGGATTTATAGATTTTTGGATCGGTTACTATTCTTGAATTAAAAAAGAAAAAACAAAATGGAAATGTGGGCATATGATAATATGTTATGATGTTATGTGATTTCTTGGTATCCTATGTAATTTCTTGATATCCTAAATATACGATTGATGAATACAATTAGTGATTCAAGTTGGTGAGTTGAGAAGAGATGGTTGCATCAAAATAATTTCTTTTTTGAAGTTCAATTTTTTGTTTAGAGGACCATATGAATGTTTTACCATGTTCCATTAAACCTCAGGGGTTATACATTTCGGTGTAAGAAGTAGGCCAACATTTCTATTGCAATTGAGTTTTACAAGTCCATGCCCCAGTACTTATCACTGTCTTGAGTATAATTGCCTATCTTATTAGGTTCGGTGATCCTAGCTGTTCGAATCCACAACCATTCCGACCGGCGTTTCAGAATTTCTTCGATATGTCCTTGATTTAGTCGAGACTTGAGCAAAACCAGATTGGAGAAGATGTTCCTTGGGTTCCCTTTATTGGAACTATGTTCCTATTTATTTTTTGTTTCTAACTGGTCAGGCGCTTCTTTTACCTTGGAAAATTATACAGTTTACCCTCATGGGATTAGCTGCGCCCCGAATGATATAAATACTACTGTTTCTTACTTTACTCACGTCGTCGCATATTTTTTATGCGGGTCTTAGCAAAAAGGATTGGGTTCTTTTGGGAAATACATTCCAACCACCCCAATACTTTTACCAATTAACTCCTATAGAATTTCACAAACCCTTATCTCTAGTTTCCGACTTTCGTGATATTGGCTGCTGAATTATTATTTTTCGTTCCTTGTTCTTTAGTCCCTCAGTAGTTTCCTATACCTGTCTGTTTCTTGGATTATTTACAAGTGGTTATTAAGCCTTATTTTTGCAACGTTAGCTGCGGCTTATATAGGTGAATCCATGTAGGGTCATCATTGACTAGCTTTCAAAATAGTCCCTTTTTATTAGTATATTAAGTAGTTTACCATTCTGCATGGTTCAAGAGAATCCATTGGTTGGGGCACATAATAACGTATTACTATATGACTAGATTTTAGAGAAAAGATGCGGTATTCAGAATGTAAAAAAAAAGAAGGGTTGGGGAGGTTATACTATATGTATGTAATGTCTATAAGCTCGGACCCCGTCTATGTTTCTAGGAATGATTCTAGAATCCGATTTAATCTAAAAAAAAATGCGGGTGGTTTACGTTTTTACGGTCATGGGACGAAACAATATAATATGTCATATTAGATGACATTAGATATTCCTTATTTATATAAGGCTATCCCTATCATCCTATATAACATCCTAATATTCATATTACATGCTATTACTTAATTACATACTATTACTATATTACAACTATTACTATTTTATAAGCATAACTTCTACTCTGTAATCATAATATAATCCTATACATAATATATCCTAATAATATACATAACTATCTACAATATAATAAATTAATAATAATAAATAAATAAATAAATAAATATAAGTAATAAAAATATTAGTTCACATTATCATTATTTAATATTATTTTAATGCTTAATAATTATATTCATATGTAAAATATCTAAGTATCAATAAGTTTAGTTAATATAATCATTTATAATTATATTATCGAAATTATTGGTATTAATATTACTCTATCTTGAATTGGTGCCTAAACTACATACGTGTATATTACTACATATTATATATTGAATATTGAGTGTTTGGTCTGTAATTTTATTGGTATTAATTTTATTGATATTGATTGCAGCTCACACTGCATTTAGTCACACTCCATTTAGACGGTTTCCAATATCAGTCCTTTCTATTTGTTCTGTGCTTGTGGATTGAATGAACAAAGAGATGAACTCAAGAATGGGTAGTAAATGACGCGAATTCAATGAAAGAGTGGTTCAAACAAAGAAATACAATAGTTAGAACTGTATGCATATGGATTTCAACAACTCCATTCATGGTAAAACGCGATAGTTGTGATGATTCTGCTCATAATTTAGTAATATTTATTAATCAATATACGCGGAGTTTTTAAGTTACTTCGGACCGCTGGATCTTAATGAAAAAATGAGTATACATTCATTGGTTTACTTGTATCAATTAACATTTCTTTTTTTTTGTGCGAGGAACTTACATGACTCCACTGATTTCTGCCGCTTCCGTTATTGCTGCTGGATTGGCCGTGGGGCTGCTTCTATTGGACCTGGAGTTGGTCCAGGTACTGCTGCAGCCAAGCTGTAGAAGGATTGCGAGACAACCAGAAGCAGAGGTAAAATACGAGGTACTTTTATTGCTTAGTCTAGCTTTTATGGAAGCTTTAACAATTTACGGACTGTCGTGCGTTAACGCTTTTAGTTGGCAATCCTTTTGTTTATCCTAGAATAAATAAAAAAAGTACCTTACTACTTTTTTCTTATTTTATTAACTTTTAACTTTTAAACTGGCAATTGCCCTTTGCTTCTTCGAATTATATTTACACTTTACTTATAAATTACTTATTTGTTGAGGACGAACGCCTGAAGGGCTGATTTGAGGTGAGAATTACCAGATTCGCTTGCTTTCTTCCTTTCTGTCCTTAGCTTAGTACATAGAAAACTTTTACTTTCATTGTTTCGAGCGTTGCACAAACGAACATAGTTTCAATTTATATGATCTAAGACCTAAGTCAGTATCTTATGTAACTTCTTGAAACCCCTTCACAAAATAAGAATTGTCAAACAAATGATTTAAAATCTATTCCATTAAATAAAGTGGAAATGAAATTAATAAAAAGAACTCGATCAAAAACAGGCGAGTGAGTGATACAAAAAGAACTCTGTTCTTTGTTAGTCCTATCCATAAGAAGGGGCCATATGAAAAATGTATCGATTCTTTCGTTTCCTTGGGTCACTGCCATCCGCCGGGGTTCGGGTTTAGACGATAGTTTAGCAACAATCATCGAATCTAGTGTAGTGCTTGGTGTATTGATTTATTTTGGCAAGGGAGTGTGTGCAGTTGTGTATTTCGAAGATAAGTTGGATCCATCAGCTGCACTTTATTTATGGTATTTATAGGAATAATAGGAAAGTGGCACGATCTCGACGAATTCTTCTGATAAATTAAGATCATAGTAGAACCATAGCATTTCGTACCTTTATGTGGTAAATCCACTTTGATTCTCTATCACCACTAATGTGAGCCCTTTACATGGTTAGCTAATTGTTTAAAGTCCAGGTAAACATGGTACTCTTTCTACCACTCTACCACGACGTGTAGTAACGAAAGGTTAAAACAAATAGTTTGGTATGTATTTGATTTGATATAGAACACTCATATCGATCAAGAATTTAACCATTTACTAGAAAAATGAGCACTTTGCTTTTTTTATCTAATGCCGAAATGACGACCTATGTATAAAAAAAGAGGATTTTTGGACTTGAAAAACAAATAAAAAATAGCATCATTATTTTTTTCTTTTTAAAATAACAAATGAAATAGAATTCAAAATTTAAATGATAAATAAAATACAACAAATATAATAAATCCAAATTAAGAAACACTTTGTGACATTCTGATTTTTGTCTGTCTAGTCGAAGAGTCCTCCTGATATTCTGGTCTTGTATCAGTTTTTGACATCTTTGAATCCAACCCCAAGGCAAGAGAGGGTAGCTCATACATTAAAAAGCATATGGGAATAACATACCATAAATAAAATAAATAATGAGCGTGAGAGCCAATGAATCGAAGATTCATGTTTGGTTCGTGAGAATCATGGAAGTTTTTGAATTAGTAAGATATCTCTTTCATTAAGGATTTATTAGATCTCTGAAAACAAGAGGATTTTGAATACTATTCGAAATTCGTAAGAATACGTAAAGGGCCATTGATCACTCGAGAGCCCGGGTCGCTTACGTACAATTGGAAATGAAGGCAGATGATATCGTAATGAAGGTTACTCTGAAAATAGAACGAGAAAAACAAAATCTTGATATGCCACTATATAGTTTGGAACAATTAGAAAATTACAAAAATGAACCCTTCAGTTTGAACACAAGAGGCGATTATCAGGTCCGAAACGGAGTTTTCCAACAAGCCTACAAGGAGCTCTAGGAACTCTGAATGTTTCTGAAATAGCGAGTTACATTTCCGTACGATCCGTGCTAAGTATTGGCATTCTCGGCCATGCAAGAATACTGCTATAGTCCCTTCTTTTTTTAGTTATAGTTTTGGCATTATTTTTTTCTTTTCCTTCCTAAAAGAATAAAGAAACACTAATGGTAACCCTTCGAGCCGACTAATTAAGTAATCATTATTCGTGGGTATTGAACATTAGTAGATCAATACGATTGTGAATACCGGTACCGTACTTCAATTAGGCGACGGAATTGCTCGTGTTCATGGTCTTGATGAAGTAATGGCAGGTGAATTAGTAGAGTTTCAAGAGGGTACAATAGGCATTGCTCTGAATTTGGAATCAAATAATGTTGGCGTGTATTAATGGGTGATGGTTTGATGCTACAAGAGTGAAGTTCTTAAAAGCAACGGACGAATTGCTCAATACCTGTGAGTGAGGGTTATTTGGGTCGGTTATAAATGCTCTGGCTAAACCTATTGATGGGAGAGGTGGACATTTCAGCTCTGAATCTCGGTTATTGAATCTCCTGCCCCAGGATTATTCTAGACGTTGTCTTTATCTGAGACTCTCAAACGTGGCTTATTGCCATTGATTCGATGATCCTATAGGACGCGGTCAGCGAGGCTTAATTATTGGGACAGGACAGACCGGCAAAACAGCCGTAAGCCACAGATACGATTCTCAATCAAAAAGGTCAAATGTAATATGTGTTTGTAGCTATTGTCAAAAACATCTTCTGTGGCTCATGTAGTGACCTACTTTACCGGGAACAGGGCGATGGAATAGACTATGTGGGTACCGAAACGGCGGATTCACCCGCTACATTAACATACCCGCTCCATTATACGGAGGGCTCTGGCTGAGTTTTTTATGTATCGTGACAACATACTTTATAATTATGATGATCTCTCCAAACAGGCACAGCTTGCGCCAAAATGTCCTCTTCTATTAAGAAGACCTCCCGGTCGTGAAGCTTATCCAGGATATTTTTTTTATTTGCATTCACGACTTTTGGAAAGAGCCGCTAAATCAAATTCTAGTTTAGGTGAAGGAGTATGAGCCCACCGCTTTAGCCGTATAGTTGAGACTCAATCTGGAGGACTGTTTCCTCTTATTTCTACTAATGTAATTTCCATTACATGGACAAATATTCTTATCTGCCGATCTATTCAATGCTGGAATCCGACCTGCTATTAATGTGGGTATTTCCGATTCTAGAGTAGATCCGCACTCAAATTAAACCATGAAACAAGTAGCCGGCAAATCAAAATTGGAACTAGCGCAATTCACGAGTTAGCAGCCTGTGCACAATTCGCGTTCTGATCTCGATAAAGCTACTCAGATCAATTGGCAAGAGGTCACGATCTACGCAGAGTTGCTTAAACTCCCAATCAGCCCCTCTCGCAGTGGAAGAACAGATAGCTACTATTTAGACGAGCGAATGGATATCTTGATCCGCTAGAAATTGGACGGTAAAGAATTTCCTCGTCAGTTACGTAGCTACTTAAAAACAATAAACCTAAATTCCAAGAAATTATATCTTCTACCAGACATTCACGAGAAGTATAATTTCTTTTTTGAAGGAAGCTATTCAAGAACAGATCGAACTGTTTTTACTTCGGACCAACATAATGTTTTACTTATTCTATTCTTGGTATATTTATTCTTATCCAAGATAATCATTGAGAAATAGTTCTGATTCGAATGATTCAAAAAGGGTTTCTTGGTATAGCCATTTTAAAAATAGATGGAAATAAATTGCGTCCAGAGGATTTGACCTATACCAAAGGTTAGCAGACCTCTTCCTATCCATTAACAATGGCCGCTTATTCTTCCTATTTTATTTTTTTGTATTCTTACTTTCTTTTGTTCGGATAAAAAATAAAATTACACGGAAAATATTTTAGGGAATAACAAAGAATGCATATCTAAATTGATGGTGCATGTATGTATAATACATAATAAGATGTATAATACATAATAAGAAATATAGAGATAAGAAATATAGAGCGGGTAGCGGAATCGAACCCGCATCGTTAGCTTGGAAGGCTAGGGGTTATAGTCTACGTTTGCTTGATTCACTTTAACGTCTCTATTCAAAACCGAACGTGAAATTTTGATTTCATTCGGCTCCTTTATGGAATATTGATGTATCCTATAGACAAATTTAGATCCATAACATCTATGTCAGCCTTTCTGTCTGAATGTATCCAAAACACTCGCTTACAGATAATCCCTCTAAGAGGACGAGGGATTTACCAAATCAGTGCTTTCCCTGTTACTTCGTTCCCTATTTCCGCTCGCAGGATCCCGAGGAAAAGATTTGGTTTCCACCGAGCTGAAACATATGCTGATGGTTCTAGTAAACCAAAACCACCCTTTTCTAGCTTGTTTGGCTTCAATTTCCCTTTTACAACACCAAATTAAGATCTAGTACGATTGGCTGAAATAAACTTTTGTATCTTCATCCATAGATCCTTTATTCATACTCATTCGATTGGAAGAATTGATCCAATTCAAAAAAAATTATGTTCCGACTCCAACCCAAATCCAATTTTCTTATTCAATTTCGAAATAGAATTTCTAATTGGACTTTGGATACAAATCGTGAGAATGTATGTTCTTCCTCCAAAAGATGCCCCCCCCCCCTATTGAGAGTTAAAGGATTAACCCTTTTACGAAATAAGTTTTTGCTCGGAGTCTGCAAAAAAACCTAGAGACCCCTTAACTTGTTTAAGTTGTTAATAGAACGAATCACACTTTTACCACTAAACTATACCCGCTACATATACATTATTGTATGAATGGACTATTTGTCGAACAAGGGAGTGAGACGCAATCAAGATAGCATTCAATTATAACGTTGACACTATTTACCCCGCCAGCCATGGATTAAAAGGCGAAGAGCAAAAGCTTTTCTAAATAACATATATAAATTTAAAAAACGGTATAAAGTTATACTTTACCTTTTCCTTTTGCGGATTGCTGGCAGTCTCGTCTGTCTGAAGGGGTCATCATGAAGCTGGACCAAAAGAGGTACTGGCCCGGCCATACTTAACTAGGACGCAGTCCGGGAGAATAAACCTTTCGTACAAAATTAAAGAAGTAAGGTTTTCTTTCTATTGGAGATACCTGTTTCGAATCTTATCTAATGGAATTCTTGATCAAATTCGTTCTTGACTTACTCTTAACTTACTTAAATGAAACTTAAATTAAATTACATAAAACTAAAATTAATTACGTAAATTAACTTAATAGTAAATTAACTTAATATAAATATTAACTTAATATAAATATAATTATATAATTACTTAAAATATCTTAAAATATAATTATATAATTACTTAATTATATAATTACTTAATTATTAATATAATATTATAATATTTAAATAATATTATAATATTTAAATTATAATATTTAAATTATAATATTTAAATAATATTATAATATTTAAATTATAATATTTAAATTATAATATTTAAATTATAATATTTAAATTATAATATTTAAATTATAATATTTAAATTATAATATTTAAATTATAATATTTAAATTATAATATTTAAATTATAATATTTAAATTTTAATTATTCACTTTTTATTTTTTAAATTTCATCTGTAATGAAATCTATTTTATAATTAGTAATGAAATCTATCCTATAGTTAGAATTTTAATGAAATGTTTCATATTTCTAATGATAATGTTATAATTATAATGTTTAATATCTTTCTATAATGTTTAATATCTTTCTTAATAAAAATGTTTAATATCTTTCTATAATGTTTAATATCTTTCTTAATAAAAATGTTTAATATCTTTCTTAATAAAAATATTATATTAATGTCTTTCTTAAACTTAATAATTAATATCTTAAAAAGAAAAAATTTTTTCTTTTTTATTATTTTCTTTTTTTATTTAATTTCAATTTTCATTGAAATAGTTAATTTCAATTTCATTTGAATTTTATTGAATTTCAATTTTATTTAAATTGGGAGAGATGGCTGAGTGGACTAAAGCGGCGGATTGCTAATCCGTTGTACGAGTTATTCGTACCGAGGTTCGAATCCCTCTCTCTCCGCCCGCTCTTATTACTTGATACTTTCGATTTCGAAGGAATTTCGATTCCTTTATTTTTTATAGGTAAAGTGAATATATGGAATAGATAAAATAATAAGAAAAAATTAGAAAACAAAGAAAACTCAAAAATTTTTTTATTCCTCACGTCCAGGATTACTTCCCGGATCATTAGATAAGAATCCGAAGATGAGAGAGAAACAAAGAATATCACTACTGTGTAAACAAAGAGTTTGAGAGTAAGCATTACCAATCTCCAAGATAAGATCATTTTAGAAAAAAGTGGATAGATTACCTATTTTTTTCTTTTTATCACATATACTATTTTGTTTGATTTGACATCATACCCCCCAAAATTAAGTTTTTTGATTTGAAAAGAAAAAGAAAGTCACTTTACGAATTTCTTTGTAATAGATTTTGATTCCTTCCTCACAAAATTTTCTTGTCATATCGACAATTAGGTATTGTAGGGGACCTAGAACTAATAAACTCCTTACTCACCGAAGGTCAGAACGAGTAAATAACTGATCAAAATTCATCTCCGCGGTTACTCAATATACAGAATTTCCCATTTTGAATCGAGGTTTATAATTCGAATGTAGACTTAGCCGATCTTATCCATTTTTATAATTTTTTTGTCGAATAAAATCATGAATGGATTTGGCAAAGTATTAAGGATTTTATCGAAAACTTACAGCAGCTTGCCAAACCAAGGCTAAGAGAAAAAAGAGGACAGGTATGCAGGCATAACATCTACGATTGGATTGAAAACGGCATAAGCTTCAGGCAATTTGGCAAAGAAAAAACTATTCGAATAAAGGAAGAATTAAGACAGATCCATTTAATCTAAAATATTACACATAACAACCAGTTCTTCCTTGTAGATTAGATAATTTTATTTTGATTGAGTTATTTTTATAAGGGAAAAATGAAAAAGGCAAGTCAAAAATCCTTCTTTTTTTTTTGAACTCTCCCAAATCAAAAATCCTCCTTTTTCCATTCTCAATGATAATAAACATGAATTCTACTTTCATACATTATCTTAATTGAATTCTATGTAATGATCAATTAATTTTTTTGATTCTATATCTAATCTCCATGTGTTGAATCCTAGCAACAAACAAAATATCCCATATGTTTTTATTATGTATTATGTATTTTTTTTTTGGTGGGGGGGGGGGGTTGGGGATTGACGAATAACTAATACTAATAATAGTCTTGACTAGTGCCAAACAGGAAAAATGGGGCGTGGCCAAGCGGTAAGGCAGCGGGTTTTGGTCCCGTTATTTCGGGGTTCGAATCCTTCCGTCCCAGATCGTTTCCATCAGAAACAAAAGATGGTATCACATTGTATCCCACATAAAACGGAAAAATCTTAAAGAGAACAACCTTTTCTTTTGTTCTGAATTCTTAGAATGGATTCTTAGAATGGATTCTTAGAATCCATTTACTTCTTTGGTTAAAAGAAAACCAATTGATAATTCATTGAACATGGTAAAATTTATGTCTCCTTAGGGAATGAAATATCTGCTAAAAATTTTTAGCTACTCATTGTGATTGCGTCGACTTGGTGATTGAATTAGAGATCCAGTTTGAGTCAGACTGGAAAACATAGTTCCAGTCATGATGCTGAAGTCGGAGATTTTTAAAACATTTTTTATGAACTCTTGGTTGGTACTCGAAGAAATATGATAAATCAATAGTATCTAGAACTTACGACCTTTTTGTTTTTTTGGTTCATTGAACAGTTTATTTGACTAATAATTGATTTTTTCCGGGATTGGAAATATATTAACATTAAGGATTGGAGGTTTATAGTTTTTTTGTTCTAGAAAAATAGATTCTGCATTTCATGATTGATCGTCCCGAACAACTGTTGGAGATGTAAAGTAAATAAGTCTTAAGCAAGCATCTTTCTTAGAAATACGTTTCATTCATATGAAGAATATCGAGTTAAAGAAATTGGATCCCTGCTGAGCTTTCTCCGGATAAATACAATACTTATCTATCCATAGGTATAATGTATAGACTATTATATAGTTCCCGTTGTTCCCATCGAGCCAATGACTATTCATGATTACATATTAAATCAATTCCATTGCGTTGAAATTAAATTGAATTCTAATTAGAAGAATGTTATGGTAAACTTCGTTTGAAACGATGTGGTAAAGCAACGTGCGACTTGAGGACATGATCCACTGTGGATTTTACATCCCCATTTTCTATAGAAATGAAGATGCTCTTGGCTCGACATAGTTTGTTCTGTTCCATTAGGAATCTAATTTTTTCTAGGTTGATAGTACATGATGGAGCTCGAGCGGAAAGGATTGATTCATTTTATCACGGGCAGAATCTGGGTAGTGCCACTCAAGCAATAGTTGAAAACCACTTTGTAAGTTATCCGTAAAATATAAAATAATCGGAATTGATAAAACTATTTCGATCAAAAAAAGTGTATCACAGAGGAATCAATTCTTCGTATTCTATTTCTATAGGTATCTATTTCTATAGAAGATAAACAAAACAAAAGGTATGTGCTGCCCTTTTGAAAGGATAAAGATCACCGAAGTCAGTCTAACCCAATGATTTTACAACGCAAAGATACGGATTCGAAGACAAGGAAACACTATTGTTCAATTGTCCAAAAATTGATCAGAAATCAGGAATAAAAATAGATTCGAGATGAGACAAACAAAAGAGGTTAGAGACGGCGCATAATCTAGGAATTTCCCTGTCGAATTCGGTCAGAATGACCCAACTTGAGTTAGGAGTACGATGAAATTTCTTTTTTTTTTTTTTAGGAAGAACAAATATAATAATGAATTAGAACTATGATTTTGAGTCATTATTTTGTGTTTACTATTTGATATTATATACAGAAAGATATACGAAATTAAAATAATTTTTTCTCGAGCTCGAGCCGTATGGGAGAAAACCTCCTATACGTTTCTGGGGGGGGATTGTTTATGTACATCTATCCCAATGAGCCATCTATCGAATCGTTGCAATTGATGTTCGATCCCGAAGAGAAGGAAGAGATTTCCAGAAAAGTGGGTTTTTATGATACGATAAAGAATCAAACTTATTTAAACGTTCCCGCTATTCTATATTTTCCTTGAAAAGGGCGCTCAACCTACAGGACTGTTTAGAATTTTAAGTAAGGCATAATTTTTTAAAGAAAAAACTTCGAGTTAATTAAAAAGAAAAAACAACAAAATTAATATAAAAAGGGGGAGATGATTAATATAAAATCTATCTTTGTATAATTTTTCTTACAATTTTTTTTACCTAAAATTTTCCCTTTCCTTGCCTAATTATTCATTACTTAAATTTACTTTTTTCTTGTTATAGGAATCCACCAACAAACAGGGATAATCTTGCTTATTGTACCTCTATTGATTGAATAAACCCAATTTTTTCTTTAATCTTTTCTTATGTTTTTCCTCAAAATTTCTTATTTATGTTGTGCCAACCCAATACAATCCTTATTTTATTTACTTTATTTGTTATTGGTTTTCTCAACATTGCATTCATATTGACAATGGTGTATCGAACAAATATAATTGATTATAGATAAATAAATCTCTTTATCCGACCCCATATTGGGTTTTCACTTCATTGTACTCAAATAATGGGTTTTGCTTGTTGGGTTACGTCATCTAAGACGTATTTTGGAATTTAACGAACAAAAATAAAAAAATTGTAAAACTGGTGGGTCTGTCACAATTTGAGCATCTCTTTTTAGAATCTGGTTGTTTTTAAATATGATCCCTTACATTTTTTTATTATTTTTACATTTTTTTATTTATTTTGTATAATTGATCATAAATATTTTTTTATTTATTATTATTTCAATGTTTTGATGGGTCGTGCAGTGCAATTTAATTTATTTTTCATTTTGATCGTATCTACATATCCTATTTATTTTATTTTATTCGGGTTGCTACTCAAAGTAGAGTACTCGGCTTTAAGTGCGACTCTGAGCTTATTTACCAATTTGGATTAGAACAATTCGTCCAGAACTATGTAGAGTCCATAAGACACGACGATCCTCAAAGGTAATGAATGGAAAAAGTATCATGCGTATAAAAATAAAATAAATGTTCTTATTTTATTAAAAAATTACAAATTAAATGAAAGTGGAACTTTTATTTTAGTTTATCCTTACTGATCGCTACAAAAATAAAAATTTTTGGAAGGGAAGGTGACAAACAAATCACCTTTTAAGTTGGGTCCTAGTGAATAAATGGATCGAGCCTATGGTTCCAATTCTGGTAAAACAAAAAGCAACGAGCTTATTTCTTATTTGACTTGACGATTCCCCGATCTATAGACGTTAAAAAATAGATTAGTGCCTGATACGGGAAAGGTGAGTTCTCCTGTGGGTGGACCATTGATTCTTTTTCCTTTTTTTTTTTTTTTTAATGAATCCTAACTATTCTTTATTATGGATTAGACACTGATGTGTAGAAGAAACAGTAATACTGATAAGAAAATAAATTCCAAAGTCAAAGAGCGCTCGGGTTGCAAACCAAAGGGGTTGTTTATCCCTTGTAATTATAACGAAGGAAACAACGGAAGATAAACCAATTCTATAGAACAAGAGAATAAAAAATCTATTGTTGGACTCCCGTTTCCTTTTCTGGGGTATATATTTTTTACTATTGTTAATTCTATAGACATTAATAGAATACAAAATACCCTGTTTTGACCATATTGCCCTATTCTCAGTTGATCCCACTAATGCCTCCTACCCTGCTTCAATGGAACTGTAAATGGCAGAATTACAGATACTTTAAAAAAGATAGATCCGGCAACATACTTTCTATATCTCCTTCTTTTTCAGGAGTATATTTACGTATTTGCTTATGATATGTTTAAATATTTCATTTTTTATGAACCCGTTAATTTTGGGGGTTATGGCAATAAATTTTGTTCAGTCTTTGAAACGCTTAATTATTCTAATGATCCACAAATTATTTGATTTTTCGGTTAATGATTCTTACCAAATCGATTCGTTGGGCACAACAATTATTTTTTATTCCCTTTTCTTTCATCAGATGATTCTAGGTTTGCAGTCATTGTGGACATTCCATTCTCGTTGCAATTAGTATCTTCCCTTAAGAAAAAAAATACCAAAATCTCATAATTTACAATCTCTTCTTCAATATTCCTTTTTTAGCGGATTAAATTATCGCATTTTAAATTATCTGTCAGATATACTAATACTCATCCCATCCATATGGAAAGCCGGGTCCCAATCCTTCCATCCTGGATCTCCAGGATGTTCCCTCTTTGCATTTATTGCGGTTCTTTCTCTACGAATATTATAATTGGAAAGTCTCGATTACTCCGAAGAAATCTAGTTATGTTTTTTCAAAAGAAAATAAAAGACTTTTTGTTCTTATATATTTTTTATGTATCTGAATGTGAATTTGTATTAGTTTTCTTCGTAACAATCTTCTTATTTACATTAACACTATTGGACTTTCTTGGAACGAACACCTTTTTTATGGAAAAATAGAACCTCTTGTAGTGTGCCGAAATTTTTTCCAGAAACTTTATGTGTCTTAAGGATCCTTCCATGCACTACTGTTCGTAGCAAGGAAAAGCGATTCTGGTTTCAGTGGACCGCATTTTCTGATGAAGAATGGAAATGCCACTTGTAAATTTCGGCAATATTATTTTAATTTTTTGGTCTCAACCGCAGGACATATAAACCCATTATCAAACTATTCTTTCTATTTTCTGGTCTCTTGTCAAGTGGACTAAATAAATTCTTCGGCGGTAAGGAATCCAAATGCTAGGAATTCATTCTAATGGATATTCTACTAAGAACTTTGATACCATAGTCCCCCAATTATTATTCCTCTTGTTCGTCATTTGTCAAAGCTAAATTTTTACCGTATCCGGGCACCTATTTTAAGCCTATTTGGACCGATTTATCATATTGTGATATTATTAATCGAATTTGGCCTATATGTAAAATCTGCTCACTATCATAGTGGATCCTCAAAAAACAGCGTTTTATCGAATGAAGTTTATATACTCGACTTTCCGTTGCTATAACTTTTGCCCGTAAACATCAAAGGACAGTACACAGTTTTTTTGCAAATATTAAGTTCGGGATTTAAAAAGTCTTTACGGAAGAAGAACAAGTATTTCTTTGATCTTCCCCCCAACTACGTCTTTTTATTACATGATCATATAGAGAACGTAGTCTGGTATTTGGATATTATCCGTATCAATGACCTGGTAAATAATTTTATAATAAAATTAGGCATAAACTACAACGAAGAGAGATATAATAGAAATATCTACAGATATAAGATCAAGAGAAAAGTATTCACAGAATTCTCATTCTGAATGCTATGTGAGTAGTGTAGTGGTTGAATCCACTGAGTAGTCAAAATTTATTACTTTTCTTCTTTTTTCTCGGATGTTTTTTTATATTAACATAGGAAAGTCGTGTGCAATGAAAAAGCAAGCACGGTTTTGGGAGGGATTTTTCCTCTATTGTAACAAGGAAAATTATCTACTCATCCGACTAGTTCCGGGTCGATCCCTGCAACCCATACGGAAAATAAAAAATAAATCTTTCTTTCTATTTTAAGTCACTTCATTTCACATTTAATGTCATTTCATTACAAATTTGTTTATGTATTTTAGTCGTAGATATTTTGTGTATTTAGCCGTAGATATATAAGATAGATATCTGTCTGGTCTGTGAGATTGGTTGACATTGACATATAAGTCATGCTATACTGTTAAATAACCAGTCTTCTATTATCTATCTCATTTTCTAGTTATAGTCATACGTTTGCTTGTTTATTAGTTCTAGGTCCCCTACAAATACTAATTGTCGATATGACAGAAAATTTTTTTTTTTTTTTGTTTTGTGAGGAAGGAATCAAATCTTATTCCAAAACGAAATTCGTAAAAGTGACTTTCTTTTTCCTTTTCA
>PYDT01002369.1:0-21032 GCA_004837865.1 Musa balbisiana
CTGCAATGTATGGTTACCATTTCTAAGGGAATGCACAACTTTAAAACAATATCAAGAATCCATTTACAACGATGAAAGAAATCAAGAAGGAATTGATGAAACAGATCAAGATACTAATGAACTTGATTTGACTATAAAAAAAGTCCTTTCTAATCCGAATATAGAAATGTTTAACACTTACACGACGTAGTTCCTTGTCCCAAGCAATGTATTTTACAAAATTGTCACAAACCCAATTATTTAACAACCATACTGAGATCTGTACTTCCAATATCACCGATCAAAGGACCTTCCTTTTATTAAAGACAAGATAAAGGATTATGTATGACACGAGGATATGGATTCCAAATTCAAGGATAGAAAATTAATAAGTCTGGAATTGAATAATGGAAAAAACTGGTTAAAGGGTCATTATCAATATAATTTTTCTCGGAGCAAAAATGGTATCGATTAGTTACCGAAAAATGCGAAATAGAGTCAATCAACATTGTACTATTCAAAATAAAGAAGCACGAAATTGTATTCAATTACAAAGAAAAAGAACCGATTAATTCATTACATGAATGAAAATTTTTATGCAGTGGATTTATCGACGGTCGAAAGAAAAATTAAAAAAAAACTACAGATATGCATCTTTTATCACAGAATATATAATGATGGGGAGTAGTAAGGGCCTACACACTGAAAAACCGAAAGTTTTATGTATTGCTAATAGACTATTGATCGGTACCTAAAAAAAAGGATATTTTTTGACACCCATAAAAATCTGGATTAGAAAAATTTGGATTATAGAATTCTTATTTTGCCGTAGAAAATAGTGATATTGAGAACAATAGTGATATTGAGAACAATAGTGATATTGAGAACAATAGTGATATGTGGGACTGGACCGATATGTAGTCGTACCTGAATTAGAAAAATACTAAGGACTAAGACTCATAAAAAAAATTTTTGATGGATGGGGAATGAATCGAAATTATTCTACCATACACATCTAGAACCTTGTTCTTCCCAGAATTTGTGTACCTTGAGGCAATAAGATTTAAACCCGGGGGCATCATACCAATGCAAAACTTTTTCTAATATTATTATGAAAATGATATTAGTCAAAAATCAAAATGAAAATGATATTGTCAAATCAAAATGAAAAAATATTAGTCAAAATCAAAATCAAAAAATATTAGTCAAAATCAAAAGCACAAAAATATTCAGTCAAATCAAAATGTCAAAAAATATAGTCAAAATCAAAAAAAATTAGTCAAAATCAAAAGCAAAAAAATATAGTCAAAATCAAAAAAAATATAGTCAAAATAAAAATCAAAAAAAATATAGCAAATCAAAAAAATATTATCAAAATCAAAATCAAAAAAATATTGGTCAAAATCAAAAAAATATTAGTCAAAATCAAAATGAAAAATAAGATAGTCAAAATGCAAATGAAAAAAATAGAGTTCAAAATCAAAACATCAAAGATTCCGTTAAAATAGAATTCAAATTCCAACCAAGAAAAAGAGGGTCAATCAAATCTTGATCCGATCCCCAAAACAAAAACCAAAAGGAAATCTGAGGGATTGCACGAGATCAAACATTAAAAAAGGTAAAAAAAAAAAAAAATCCAAGAAAAATAAGGAAGGAGACAGATTGTTCCTGAAAAATTTTATTTTTCAATTACGTGGAGACCCCTTGGTCAATAAATTTAATAATGCTAGTATATTGTCTCCTACTTAGATTGATAAATCCAAGGGAAATCTATATCCTCGATTCAAAGAGGAGAGATAAATCGGAATGTAATGCTGATTCAGAAAGATAAAGCTCTTACAGAATAATAAAAGGGGAATATTAATTATCGAACCAATGTCTATCTTTAAGAAGGGAGGGAAAATTCATTTATATATCAAAACCATAAGTATTGCATGGTCGATAAGAGTAAACACCAAAAGTAATAGGAAAATCCATAAAGAAAAGATATGTGGATAAGAGAATTTGAAAAAAGCACTGGACGACATGGCCATAATTTGGAATGGGGATCATAGTCATTATAATTTCGTGTTCTGAAAATATGCTAATCTCCTAGACGTCGTAGAGAATGAGAATTCTATTTGTTAACTCTCATAATGGGATATTGTGAATAGGAAATCAGTATTTTGCAACGAAAACAACATAAGAAAACTCTGACAATGTTTGAATGAGGGACAAAACGTCTTAATACGGATTGAAATAAATTAAGTAAAGGCAAATTGTCTTTGGCCCAATTACCGATTAGAAGATTTAGGCTTGTATGAATCGCTATGGTTGATACCATACTGGTAGTCGTTTCAGTATGTCAAGGCTAGTATGTATCCACGATTCAGAATTATTAATCGATATTTCCGATATATCACATGCCGTTTTCAGTCAATAAAAAACCGAAAAGATGTACGCAAGGGTGTGTAACGTTCTGGTACTGAGACGTATTTACTTGTGTATCAATTCAATTGAATCTAGAACGAAATCTACAAATCTTTTTCGGTGCAAAGAAATCATCTCTTTCGTAATGCAGAATTCTTATCCTTTTCTAAATATATTATCCTGTTCTTGTTTTCCTATCTAAGAAATGGAAAATTTGATTTAGATAGGAACGGATAAATCTAAAATTTTGGGGGTACTAGATTCAAAAAATGACATAATCTACTAATTATTATTTATTCCGATCCCGTAAAATCCATGGCATGGAAAAAAGAAAGAAAAGAAAAAGATAAAAAGTTTTATGGGCAAAAAATTCATTCAGTCACTTCTTCCACAAGAAGAAAAAGAAGAAAACAGGGTTCTGTTGAATTAAAGTATTAAGTTTCACAATAGATACGAGAATACCTTCACATTTGGAATTGCACAAAGAGATTTTTATAACAAAGAGTCTACAAAAAATGCTGAGAAAACGTCAACGTATGCTGGCTATTTGTCAAGAAAAATAGAGCGAGTTATAGAATTAATTGACCGTTGGATATTCGGGAGCCAAAAGCGTTAATAAATCGTTTGAATTAGTATAGTAGTTATTAGATTTTTATTTTGAGAACCTCCTACTTTTTTGAGGAATTCATGAATAATGAATTAAGGAAGAAAAGCTATGACTGTACCGGCTACAAAAAACGATTTCATGATAGTATATATGGGTCCTCACCACCATCAATGCATGTGTCTTCGACGGACGTTACTCTCGAGGTGAAGATGTTATGACGTGTGACCATATTGGGCAGTTACACAGAGGGATGGAAAAAAATACGGAAACCCGAACAATTATACAATATCTGCCTTATGTAACACGTTGGGCTTATTAGCAATAGTTCAACAGAGGCAATAAAACGGTAAATGCACCAGAACAACGGAAAATGGCAGTACTAAAGGGCTAGCTATATCAGAGATTATGATGGAGCGAGCCGTAAGCTTCTCATTGTTATGGCTTGGGGCCTTATGCGGATATCGCGCGCAGACTCCCTTTTTCTAATTTTCAGAGGACGAGAGAATTGATATATGATTTATCGAAGCCGCCACAGGTATGCGATGATGCCTCATTATTTTCCGCATCGGAGGAGTAGATTGGCCGATCTACCTTAGGGGGATCGATACATGTTGGATTTTTGCGATTTTTTTTAACAGAATGTTGAATATCAAAAACTCATACGCCGAAATCCATTTTTTTGGAGCGAGTCGAAGGAGTGGGCCTTTGGTGTGAGGAAGCAATAAATTGGGGTTTATTCAGGACAGACTGTTACGAGTTCTGGAACACATGGGATCTCGTCAAATTGATAATTATGAGGTGTTACAAGGATTCGACTTGGAGTCCAATGGCAAAACAGAACGGAGATTCGTTAAGCTCGTTTTTAGTACGAATCGGCGGAAATGAGGGAATCTATAAAAATAATCAACAGGCTCTAGAAGGAATTCATTCTCTGAGGGCCCTAGAGAATTTAGTAAGTCCGACGCTTTGATAGAGCAAAAAATTCAGAATGGAATGATTTGAATATTAGATCTTTTATTAGTAAAAACCTCACCCAATTTGTAATTGTCGAAACAAGAACTTTACGTGAAGTAGAAGCCCCAAAAGGGGAAGTAGGAATTTATTGATAGGAGATATAGGGTTTTCCTTGGGAGATGGAAAATCGTCCACCCGGTTATAAATTTGAAAATTCTTCCTCAGCTAGTTAAAAGAATGAAATTGGCGTATCATGACGTACCGGTAGTTAGATATAATATGGGAGAGGTTGATCGTTGAAATGATAATTGATACGACAGAGTTACAAACTATCAATTCTTTTTCTATATCGGAATCCTTAAAAAGGAGTATTGGACTCATATGGATCTTTGTACCCATTTTGACCCTTATATTGGGAATTACAATAGGGGTACTAGTAATTGTGTGGTTAGAAAGAGAACTTTCTGCAGCGATACAACAACGTAATGGGCCTGAATATGCCGGCCCCGTGGGAATTCTTCAAGCTCTAGCAGATGGAACTAAACTACTTTTTAAGAAGACCTTCTCCCATCTAGAGGAGATGTTCGTTTGTTTAGTATTGGACCGTCTATAGTGGTCAATTCAATTCTACTAAGTTATTTTGTAATTCCCTTTTGGTATCGCCTATTTGAAGCCGATCTCAGTATAGGGGTTTTTTTATTGGTGCCATTTCAAGTATTGCTCCTATTGGTCTTTTTATTCAGTCTACGGATCGATATAAATATTCCTTTTCAGTGGTCCTACGAGCGCTGCTCAATCTATTAGTTATGATCCGCATTAACTCTATGTGTGGTTAATCATATCTCTTACTGTGATTCGTTGAACATGAACTTTGATACTCTTTTTCCCTAGAAATGTAAGGAAAGAAGTTGAATGTCATGTATTGAATAGGTATTGATTTTGTTTTATTCATCATTCGGGTCATGAGGAACCCATAGTTAGTATGAGTGAAACAAAACAACTTATAATTTGCAGTAAGAAATAAACTCTCATTTCATATGTACAAAATAAAGTTGACGTAAACATTAAGCCAGGTAACTGTTTTACACCCCAACGATTAAGATTCTTTCATTAGCATCATAATCTTAAGCGGGTGTAAAAAAGCATTCAACTGTATGGAGTGTCATTACTGTCTTGTATTTATTACCATGTGCCGTAGATCAATCAAAAATCAGTGGCCGGTTTTAGGAACCCAAAGTGCACAAAGGATAGTAAATAGAGATAATGTAGTATAAAAAAAAGAGATATTCTACTACAAAAAAAAAAAAAATTATAAAAAAATAAAAAAATGAATAACGAATCAAAATAGGACTTAATTGGTATAATGATCAAGCTACTTTCCCCTACTATTCGATCTAGATTATGCGCCTATTCCCATGATTAAATACATGACTAATCAGAACAATTAATCCCTGATTCTTTTTTTTTATTTTTTTCAAAGTATACCCTCTCTGAGATAGAAGACACAGGAACCAAAAGAAATGGTGTAATATCGAATGTAATAATCGAATGAAGAAAAAAGATATTTTATTTATTTATTCTTTTTTCCCTCCATATGGGTTGAATTTTTAGCACATAATGGACCCAATTCTAATTCT
This sequence comes from Musa balbisiana, assembly GCA_004837865.1. Taxonomy (NCBI): domain Eukaryota; kingdom Viridiplantae; phylum Streptophyta; class Magnoliopsida; order Zingiberales; family Musaceae; genus Musa; species Musa balbisiana. The sequence goes on from PYDT01002369.1 coordinate 5,587, forward strand.
TTAAATTCTTTAGATTTATGATATAACGAGATTTTATTGAGGTCTGAGTTATTACCGAAAAAGAAAAATACATTTTATTATCATAGGGCTGAGATTATGAAGCAACAACTTTTTTTTATTCTAGCAAACGGAATTCCATTGGTTTATTTGGACTCTCTGATATAACTTATTCTAGTACCCCAAAGAAAGGGTGATAAATCGAAAACCGGTCCTAAACACATTTCTTTGTGCCATAGAGGAGCCGTATGAAGCCTGAGGTCCTATTACGGTTTGGAATAGCGATTGGAAACAGTAATGGTTATTATCGACTATAATTTCTAACAGTTCCAATTACAGTTTATATGTTGAAGCACCGTCAATAGCTTTGGGGGAATCTATGCGTCAGCCCAAAGGGATTTATAGTTTTCATAATTCTTCTCTAGCTGATGTGAGAGTTGCCCTTGAGTTACCAGAAGCGGAGGAGGAATTAGTACAAGGTTATCAAACCGAATATTCCGTGTATACGAGTTGGTTTATTTTCATCTTGCTTCTTACTAAATCTCTTAGTCTCTTCGTATTCGTACGGTTCTTTACTTAGTGGTGGAATTTTATTATTCCGTAATATCCATGCCTGAGCTTTTTCGGAATAAAAAAATAGCTGGGAGTCTTTGGAATGAACAATTGGTATCTTTATTACTTAGTTAAAGCTTATTTTGTTTTCGTTCATTTCTATCACAACAAGATGACTTTACCTAGATGAGAATGGACCAGCTATAAATCTTGGATGAATGTCTTTTACCTATTTCTTTGGGTCCTCTATTAATTGGACAACCTCTTCCCAACTTGTTTTTTCACTATAAATACAGAATACGATAACGAGATGCTAGTTCTAACCTCTTTCCAACAAGAGAAAGAAACTCACTTTTTATGGATATCTCAATATTTTCCCATGGTAACTGTGGTTCAGAAGTATGGTCAACAAACAATACGAAGCTGCATGTATATTGGTCAAAGTTTGCAGTAATTACCTATCCCCACACAAAACCGTTTAACCTGTAACTATTCAATAATCCTATGAAAATCATTACTCGAGCGTTTTCGTGGTCGAATTCACTTTGAATTTGAATAAATGTATGCTTGCGAAGTCTGGTGTTTCGTGTCATCCATAGATCTACCTTTTTGATTGATTGGAGATTGGAAAAAGAGAGATGAAAAGAAACAAGTGCTTAATTATAGTATTGATTTCGTGTCTGTATAGTTTGTGGTAACTGGTAGTCGAGTATTGTGCCAACAACTGTTTATATCCATGACTGAAGAATATACTTCTACTTATGATCGTCACGAATGTAATATTATCAATTGCGTTGAGTCGGTTCCAATGCAGTATTGGAGATACACAATTCAAACAGTGTTTGAATTCGACTCAAATCAAAATAGATCAAGATAAACCCCTTTGATTCAGGAACGATTACCGAATTACTAAAATTTTGTTTTGATATAAAAATCAACTTTTTTATTTTGGTTGGGTCAGTACTACAAATAATTATTAAATAATAATTTGACTTAACTACAAATATACATTAGTACTATAATTGTGAAACCACTCTTGATTTCAACTGATAATAATTCTCACGGGAATTTTCGAAATATACAATTTCACTACTTTTTTTTATTCTTTTTCTTTTGGATAAAAGTAATAGGATTGGCCCAATAAAATAATTATATCTATATATAAAATTAATATCTATTAATAATTATATCTATATATAAAATTAATATCTATTAATAATTATATCTATATATAAAATGATTAATATCCATATATAAAATTAATATAAAATTTAATCCATATTAAAGATGTAATTCATTAGACATATCATATACAATAAATAGAACAGATCATATACATAAAAAAAATGGGGAACCCTTTTCCTTTCCTGGACCATTTAGTAATGTCATGATTTGACTTATATTTTTTTGTTACAATTATACAGTAATGGATTTACCTGGACAATACATGATATTCTTGTAGCATTCTGGGGTCATTTCTTCTAGGGGTCTGGGGTAGTATTACTTACCAATCCTATTTATTCTGCGTTTCCGTTGGGACTTGGTCTTGTTTGTATATCCTTATTCTTACATTCCATCGAACTCTTTCTTTTTTTGTAGCTCTGCCGCACAGCTACTTATTTATGTGGGGCCGTAAATGTCTTAATATCATATTTGCGGTAGATGGTGTTCATGAATGTTTCAGAATATTCCATGATATTCTTATTTTTTGGACCATTGAGATGTGTCCACTTCCCTGTTTGTACAAGTATCTTTTTTTTCACTATTAACTACTATCCCTATACTCATGGTACGGAATATTTGGACTACAAGATCCAACAGAGTATAGAACAGGACCCCGATAGTAACGTTCAACAAATTGGATTCATTTTCGCAGATTTTATCTGTTCCTTTGACAATTTCTATAATTCCTTTTAGTTTCCTTGAGATGCAATTACTATGGCTCGCCATAATAAATACTTATAATTTAAAAGAATTAAAAAGTTTTTAGAATCTAGAAGTTCTAAATAAATAAAAATGAATGCGCTTGAATTGTTCATATTGAAATGAATCGAGATTGATAAGGGTTCGTCAATTATGTTCAGCATGTACTTTTTTGAGTGTTTATTTATTTTCTATCGGTCTCTATGGATGGATCACAAGTCGAAACATGGTTAGAGCACTTATGTGTCTTGAGCTTATACTACATTCGGTTAATATTAATCTTGTAACATTTTCTGATATATTTGATAGTCGCCAATTAAAAGGAAACATTTCTCCAATCTTTAATTCGATCTGTTGCAGCTCGGAAGCAGCGATTGGTCTAGCTATTTTTTCGTCGATTCATCGAAACAGAAAATCAACTCGTATCAATCAATCGAATTTGTTGAATAATTATGATATTATCATGACCATATAGTGATAATCAGTTATAATGATCATTAAATCAGACACCGCGCACAAATGATACAGCATAAGAAAATAAAAATTAAATTGGAATATTTTTCTATTCTATTTCTATTCTTTCACTTTCATATTCCATAATGGAAAATAATTATATTCTTAATTTTATTGGTATTAGAATTTTTTTATTTCGTTTTTTTATTTGTTTATTTTATTAGTTTTAATGTATTTTAATTTTAATGTATTTTAATTTTAATGTATTTTAATTTTAATGTATTTTAATTTTAATGTATTTTTAATGTATTTTAATTTTAATGTATTTTAATTTTAATGTATTTTAATTTTAATGTATTTTTAATGTATTATATAATAATATAAATATACTGTATAATATTATAAATATTATAATAATAATATACTGTATAATATTATAAATATTATAATAATAATATACTGTATAATATTATAAATATTATAATAATAATATACTGTATAATATTATAAATATTATAATAATAATATACTTTAGTTTTATTTTTATATATTCATATTTCAAATATGAATATAATTTAGTTTTATTTTTATATATTCATATTTCAAATATGAATTTGAAATATTGATTTGAATGTTGGATCAATTTGTTTTGTCGGCCAATTTTAAATTTACACATGTGGCTCTTATTGACAGTGATTTTTTGAAACGGAATCAAGTCTCTGGCTTGTTTCTCATGAACAGATTTAGAAATATATTGATTCTTAAATATTTGTAATTTTATAAACCACTGCTTCGTCGTGTCTATATATAAATCTAATTTCTACCAGATTGAAAATTTTTGATGTTCAAACCTGGAATTTATAGATCCAATGTCACATTTCAGAAAATTTATGATACAGTATAGGGTGTACTCAATGTGTACGAGCCTGCCCCACAGATGTATTGGAAATGATACCTTGGGACGGATGTAAAGCTAAGCAAATTGCTTCCGCACCAAGACCGAGGACTGTGTGGTTGTAAGAGATGTGAATCCGCCTGTCCACACGGATTTTTGAGTGTCCGTGTTTATTTATCATATTAAACAACTCGCAGCATGGGTCTAGGTTATTGATACGTTACAAAAAAATCCACTTGAATCAATTGATTCCTCTTTACCGACAAAAGCCCGTACTCGAGAAAATATATTATTCTATTCCGAGCACGGGTTTTTCTGGTCAAACGTATCTTGTCTTTATAACGAGTTATTTTCCTTGGTTAACAATACTTGTTGTTTTGCCGATATCCGTCGGTTCTTCCATTTTCTTTCTTCCTCATAAAGGAAATAAGATGTTTAGATGGTATGCTATATGTATATGCTCGTTGGAGCTCCTTCTAACGACCTATGTTTTCTGTTATCATTTCCAATTGGACGATCCATTAACCCAATTGGAGGAAGATTTAAAATGGATAGATATTTTTGATTTTCACTGGAAACTGGGAATCGATGGGCTTTCCATAGGACCTATTTTACTGACAGGATTTATCACTACTTTAGCTACCTTGCTGTCCTTGCCAGTTACTCGAAATTCGCGATTGTTCTATTTTCTCATGTTAGCAATGTACAGCGGTCAGATAGGATTATTTTCTTCTCGAGACCTTTTACTTTTTTTCATGCTGTGGAGTTAGATTAGTTTCCTTTTATTTACTTTTATCCATGTGGGGAGGAAAGAAACGTCTCTACTCGGCCACAACGTTTATTTGTACACTGCGGGGGGCTCCATTTTTCTCTTAATAGGAGTTCTAGGTATGGGTTTATATGGCCTAATGAACCCCACATTAGATTTTTCAAAATTAACTAATCAATCATATCCTGTGGCATTGGAAATAATATTATATTTTGGATTCCTTATTGCTTATGCTGTCAAATCGCCGATTATACCCCTACATACGTGGTTACCACCAGATACCCATGGAGAAGCACATTACAGTACTGTATGCTTCTAGCTGGAATCTTATTAAAAATGGGCGCATATGGACTTATTCGGACAACATGGAATTATTACCCCACGCTCATTCTATATTTTCTCCCTGGTTGGTAATAGTGGGAACGATTCAAATAATCTATGCAGCTTCAACCTCTCTCGGTCAACGGAATTTAAAAAAAAGAATAGCCTATTCCTCTGTATCTCACATGGTTTCACAATTATAGGAATTGGTTCTATAACCGGAATGGGACTCAACGGTGCCTTTTACAAATACTCTCTCATGGATTTATTGGTGCTGCGCTTTTTTTCTTGGCAGGAACGAGTTGTGATAGAATACGTCTTGTTTATCTCGACGAAATGGGGGGGATATCGATCCCAATGCCAAAACTATTTACCATGTTCATATTTTTTTCGATGGCTTCTCTTGCATTGCCAGGAATGAGTGGTTTTGTGCGCGGATATTAGTATTTTTTGGAATAATTACTAGTCCAAAATACCTTTTAATGCCCAAAATGCAAATTGACTTTTGTAATGGCAATTGGAATGATATTAACTCCTATTTATTTATTATCTATGTTCGTCAGATGTTCTATGGCTACAACTTTCAATGTCCAAACACTCTACTTTAGCGGAGTCGGGACCAGCGAGAACTTATTTGTTTCAATCTGTATCTTTCTACCCGTAATAGGTATTGGTCTTTATCCCTGGATTTTTTCTCCTCGCTATCAGTTGACGGTGCAAGCTATCCTAATCTTACTTACTTTCAATCGATAGTCTTCATTATATCGGAAATCGAATTTTTGTCTTTGATTTTGAGATTTTTAAAATCGTTCGCTGTACAATGCAAAAGAACAAGTGAATTAGAATTGTAATGAGATGCTTTTTTAGTTTTTGAGAACCGTTTTGAATAAGGAATGATTCAAACGGTTCTCAAAAACTCCACACACAAGACGCTTTAATATATATAGGGATGAATTCTTATGTATTTTTTATGTAGTTTATTCAATTATTTATCTGTGTAGTTATTCAAGTAGATGTTAATGTGAATTAACCATAACCTGTAGACCTATTCCTATATATTGATTCCAAATACTATCCAAATTATAAGAAATCCTGAGAGCCACAAGTGCCGAATTCGTACTTTTCAAACTTTGATTTGTTCTACTTCTAATATGTATTCTAGTTCTAGTATGTAAATAAATCCGAATATGTCCAGTAGTAAACGCCCCCAGTTCCTTTGGTGTCCCAATTCCAATAAGACCCCCTCCTCTTGCCCATAATGCTCCCAAAATGCCGATGTTTAAAGGTTAAATCCTAAACTAATGACACGATAACTCCAATACTCCAAACGTTGAGTCAATTGATATTATAAATAATTTCGAAATGAAAGAAATAAGTGTTTTAAAAACACTTCTTTTTTCATTCAAATTTGAATCTCGCACCAAAGAAAATGCTTAATTAAGAAAGTATTACCTTTACAAAAATTCGATGTTTTCGAAATGTAATGCTGAAAGAGCGACTGATATAATGATCCGCCTAAAATAGCTGCATCGCTTTATAACATCATACTTAACGTTCATCATTAACCACTGAGATGATAGTCATGTACTAATGATTGCGGATTGATGCATTTCAGTTAAAAAACCCGACTGGCAAGCCTGTTTAAACTGGTACTTGGTGCGGTTTATTGTCTTAACTCATTTTTATGGTTCCCCATCTTGGAATCATATGAATAATGGAGAACTACACGAAAGGAGATTAATGACTCGTATAAATTACTTAATTGGAAAATGTCCGAAGAAACCCAACGAGAAACTATAATCCTGTTATAGAGAAAAAAGTGGCTATCATCCCTATTTTTTTCCATGAATCACGCAATCCTAACGATTTCAGCGGACTAATCAGCTCTTAAATGAATCGTAATCACATTGAAATTATCGAAAAGGATAGCTTAATATAGTTCTAAAGATTTGTAAATCATAAAAGGTGGGTCCATAAAATTGAATCGGAGAATTGAATACTGATAGGATTCGTTGTGTCTCTTTAAGAATTTATTTTTCTAGTATTTATAGGATGCCGCCACTCGGACTCGAACCGAGATGCTCTAGCACGCTTCCTAGAGCAGCGGTGTCACCAATGTCAACCATGGCGGTTACTGGAAAATAATAATAGTCAATTCAGTTGATCGTCCCGAAATCACGGTTAAATATAGTTTATAAACTTAAATCGATAAATAAAGATTCATTTAACTTCCTATTTTAAGCTCTGTCAAGTCCTATTTGACTCTAATTCAAAAAAATATCTTTAGTTGGATCATTGTAAGTTTAGTTTTAAGTAATAACCTTTCGCGTACGAGAACCTAATTTCTTCACAACAGTAGAACTCAATAGTTTTGTTGTCGGTCGAGGTTTGAGGTATAGACTAAGAAGTTTTTCCTTTTCTATTTTTTTGCTTCGTTTTTTATTTATCCGATTTTTATTTCAGAATTCAAACAAATGAAAAGATTTTTTTTTCAATGAAGAAAATTAAATAACCAGGATTAAATTCATATGTATACAAGTTCATCCTAAATCAAGAATTTGAAATTTTCTAACGATTTCCGACACCTTATTATCATTCCTTATTACATTATAGTATTAAACTCCTTCATTCTATATCTCATGGTAGATTTACTCAAAACAATTTGGTTTTTGTTAGGCTAGAAGAAACAAGAAGAAATTTTCAGTTCCATCGTAATCCTCTAACTTTCACAATAGAAAAATATTTTTCGATTGTGAAAAGTAAAAAAAAGATAGAAAAAAATATTCAGATCTATATACTCCTTTATTCTACATACCACATCTAATACACAACATCAGCTGTTCTAACTCATATTGAATATGAAGAGTTCAATCCCTTAATTATGTGACTCGTTCATCTTAAAAATTCGAAGTTCTGCGATATGTCAATTTCGATTTTCCAAGACTTTATTATTTGTTTGTTGCACAAAAAAACTTTTTGAACGTCCGGTGAACCGATTTAGCTAAAAGCCTTTACTGCAGCTAAAAATCCTTTTTTTTCCAATATTTTACGATACGTTGTTGACATAGAAGTACGCTTTTTGGGGACTGCCATTCAACAAGGGTTACAGTTTTTATCGTTTATGTGAAAGACATTATTGTTTTTGTTCAAATGGATTGTTCCTTTTAGTCATTATCTATACTTATTCCTGGTAGAATAGTTGGGTAAAAAGGCGCGTTTTCAAATTATTTAACACCTATTAAAACATATAATTTTATTAAAACAATATTATAAAACATGATATATTAAAACCAAAACAAACTATATAAGATGTCTTAATTACGCATATGTGCGTAGCATCACAGTTCACATATACAACCAAACACTAGGTATCAAATACAGTAGAAGAAAGGAAAGGAAATATTTGTTTGGAAAAAGAGTTTTTTCTATTAATTGATTAAGCCTCAGAGTGCTATGTTTTCATGATCAAATGACAATTCAAACTAGTAGTTTACGGTTAAACAAGAGATTTCATTACCCCATACATGATAACCTCAGTCCTCTTTATTCCGTTCTATACGAAGTAAGGCTATCTTCCGATGACCTAAGTTTCCTCATTGTATTGGAATCCACTCAAAAACATAAGTTTTCCTTATGGTTTGGAATCGCAATCAAAACATAGTTTCCTTATTGTATGATCACAATCAATCAGTTTCAGAAGGATTACAGAGGAGTTAGGGAATTACTAAGAAAACCATTAACAAATAGTATACCTAGGTCCTTTTTATTTAAATTAAATATGAGTCATAGTATCTATATTAGAATCAATCTCCTTTGATATAACTCTTTGTAATATTATACTATTTTTCTTATTATACTATATAATATGGCTATAAATGACCAGAATAGAATATCTACTAAGACTACTAGAATAGTAGAATGATTAAAGATTTCATTTTGTTTTCTTATGAACTACCATATCAATATTGCATGGATAATACCTTTTCCTTCCACTTCCATTACTGTGTCACTAGGATTTTGGACTTCACTGGATTCCACAGCCAACCAAAAATATGGTCGTATATGGGCTTTTACTAGTGTTTTACTGTTAACGTATATTATGGGGTTTTCAGCCAATTTATCTATTCAACAAATACATGGCAGTTCATCTATCAATAAGTCTATGGTCTTGGCCCATCAATAATGATTTTTTTTCCTTAGAGTTCGGATATTTGATCGAAACCCCACTAGTTCTATTATGTCAATACTAATTACTAACTTTGACATCTTTGGTTCTTAGTTATAGTAGACCAATGTAATAATGTCTCACGACAAGGATATCTGAGATTTTTTGCTTATATGAGTTTTTTCAATGCTTTCCATTTTGGGATTAGTTTTCCATTTTTCCCCTTGATACATTTATATTTTTTGAACTGGTGGGGAGTGGTTTCCTATTTATTAATCGGATTTTTGGTGTCACACGACCGACCTGCAGCAAGTGCTTGTCAAAAAGCTTTTGTAACTAATCGTGTAGGGGATTTTGTTTATTATAGGAATTTTAGGTTTTTCTTGGATTCAGGTTTTTAGATTTCGGGATTTGTTCGAAATAACTTACTTTATCCATAATAATGGGGTCCGTTCTTTATTTGCTACTTTGTGGTGCCCTTTATATTCATTGGTGCAGTTGCTAAATCCGCCCAATTCCCCCTCCGTATGGTTACCCCGATGCCATGGAAGGACCCACTCCATCTCGTGCTCTTTACACTGCGGCTATATGGTAGACACAGAATTTTCTTGTAGCTCGACTTCTTCCTATTTTCATAGCGACCTTACGACTGAATTTCATATCTTTAATAGGTGTAAGAACAGACTACTAGATCACTTTGTTGGCTCTTGCTCAAAGAGATCAAAAATACTTTAGCCTATTCTACCAATGTCTCAATTGGTTATATTATGTTAGCTCTAGGTATAGGTCTTATCGAGCTGCTTTATATTCCATTTGATCACTCATGCCTATTCTAGAAGCTTTATTGTTTTTGGGATCCCGGCATCTATTATTCATTCAATGGAACCTATTGTCGGATATTCGCCTGAAAAAAAAAAGTCAGAATCAGTGGGCTCCTAGTCGTGGTTTAAGAAGATAGGTTCCAATTACAGAAGAACTACTTTTTTTTTAGGTACACTTTCTATTTGCGGTATTCCACCTCTTGCTTGTTTTTGGTCCAAGATGAAATGCCGAAAGTAATGATAGTTGGTGTATTCACCAATTTTCGCAATAATAGCTTTGTTTCACAGCAGGATTGGACTGCATTTTATATGTTTCGGGTGTATTTACTTACCTTTGATGGACATTTGCGCGTTCATTTTCAAGATTACAGTAGCACAAAAATAGTTCTTCCTATTCAATATCTCTATGGGTAAGGAGGTACCCCCAGCTTCAATCAAATTTCCTTTATCCTCACCATGAATACTAAGGTCTTCTTTTTTTCAAAGGATATGTATAAATTTGATAATATCTAAAAAAATGCATACGATACTTTAATACTTCTTTCGAAAAAAAGTACACTTATGTACCCTCGCGAATGGACATACTTAAATGCTATTTCCTCGCTTATATTTGTATTATTTCCTTTGGTTTGGATCAATAGGCAAGTCATTTTGATCAAGGAGGATAGATTTGGCTATATTATCCAAATGGTTAACTCCACTCACAACCTTTTCCGCCAACTTCGAGTAATTCTGTGGACTGGTAAGAATTTTTACAAATGCCATTTTTGTCAGTAAGTATGGCTATTTTCCGGACTATTCATAAGCCTATATCTTATATGGGTATGCGTAGGTCCATTTTTAAACGGAATTTGAACTTTAAATCAATCAGTTGTAAAAGGTGGTCCTAAAAGATTATCTTGGACCAAATCAAAATGGATATACAATGGTCATATAATCGTGGTTTCCCTCTACCATTTTTTTTATATATGTTTTTACCATGGGTATAAGAGGATTACCGAACGAACTCAGTTTTTGATAGTTATAAATTAGGAATTACAAATGGGTTGGCAGTGCAGTTTTTTATAGGGGATGAATCAAATCTATGGAGGTGGCGCTACTCTCTTCTTCTATTCTTTTCTTATTTATGCATCACTTCGTTATTTCATTTTTTTATTTTTTATATTTTGTTTTTTTTTTTTTATTAAGAAATATCTCTTTTTTTATACCTACTTATCTCTATTCCTAAGCCTTTGTGCACATTTGTTTCCTAACCGGCCCACTTATTTTTGATGATCTACGGCATGGTAATAATACAAGACAGTAATGAAAACTCCATACAGTTATCTGTTTTACACCCCGCTTCACGATATATGACTAAGGAAAGAATCTCATCTTGGGTAACGTTTACACTGCTTATGTTTACTTCAACGGTTTCTTGTACATATGAAATGAGATTTTACTTCTTACCGCAACTTCTAAGTTGTTTTGTTTCACTCATATACTACTGGTTTCTCATTGACCCGAATGATGAATAAAAAAAAATACCTATTCAATACATTACATTCACTGCTTTCCTTTACTTCTAGGAAAGAGTATAAAGTTCAGTCACGAATCACACGTAGAGATATTGATAAACACCCTAGCTTAATGGTATTTCATAACTAATAATGACAGAGGCAGCTCGTAGACCACTGAAAAAGGAATTCTTATTATTCGGAGTCCCGTATCCTGACATAAGAGCCCAATGGGATGCACTACTCATGAAATGGCGACCCATAAAAACACATACCTTATACTTAATCGGCTTAAAATGGAGCGATACCCAAAAGGAATTACTACCTAACTTGTAGAATTGTAATGACCACTATAGACGTCAACCTAACTCAACGAACATCTCCTCTAATGGGAGAAGGTCTTCTTTAAAAAGTAGTTTAGTTCCATCTGCTAGAGCTTGAAGATTCCAAGGTCCGGCACTGCAGGCCCAATACTTGTTGTATCGCTGCAGATATTTCTCTTTCTACCACACAATTACTAGTACCCTATTGGTAATTCCCATATAGTTCAAAATGTTACAAAGATCCATATAGTCCAATACTACTGTTCTTTTAAGGATTCCGATATGAAAAGAATTGATAGTTTGTACTTCCTGGCGTATCATTATCATTTCAACGATCCAACCTCTCCCCATAATATATCTATACACCAGTATGCATGATTCAGCCAATTTCATTCTTTTTAACACTAGCTGAGGAAGAATTTGCAAATTTTTGAAGCGGGTGGACTAATTTCCATCTCCAAGGGCGAAACACTAATTATCTCCTATCAAATAAATTCCTATTCCCCTTTTGGGGCTTCTCTCTCACGTAAAGTTCTTGTTCGCAATTCAAAATTGGTTGAAGGGTGTTTTACTAATACAATCATATTCAAAATCATTCATTCGGAATTTTTTGCTTATCAAAGCGTCGGCCTTCTAAATTCTCATAGGTTCCTGCAGAATTCCGTCTAGAGCCTGTTGGATTATTTTATAGATTCCCTCATTTCACCGATTCGTACTAAATAAACGAGCTTAACGAAATCTCCGCTTTTTGCCATTGACTTCCCAATCGAATCATTGTAACACGTCCTAATTATAGCAATTTACGAAGATCCCATATGGTTCCAGAAGCTCGTGTACCATCGGTCCTGATAACCCCAATTTATTGCTTCCTCTACACCAATAATGCCCACTTCCTTCGACTCGCTCCAAAAAAAATGGGATTTTCGCGTAATGAGTTTTTGATCTTCAACAATTCCTGTTAAAAACTTAATCGCAAAATCCAAACTTATCTATCCAGCCATAAGGTATCGGCAGCTAAGTCCGCCGGACGCGGAACTAATGTTTGCATCATTCGTCATCCTGGCGCTGTCGAATAAAGTCATATATCAATCCCTCTCGGTCAGTCTGAAAATGATGAAACACGGGAGTCTGGTGCGGGGGCAAACCGTATGTGCCGCCAGGAAAAGGCCCGAAGCCATAACAAATGAGAAGCTATCGGGCTCGAGCCCCAGCATACTTACTCTTATATATCTACCCTTTTAGGGTACTTGGGGCTAGTAACCTTGTTCCAGTGTGTAGTCTGATTGCATTTACCGTTAGTATGTGCCATAAGGCGTCTGTGACATAGTAGCAAATAATCCCACGTGTTCTAAGCAGATATGTATAATTTGTTCTGTTTTCCGCATTTTTTTTCCAATCCCTCGTGTAAATAGCCCAATATGGGTTCCATTCAATAACATCTTCACCATCCGGAGTACGATATTCGAAAAACAACATGCTGATGGGTGGTTGAGACCCATATGAACTTCAGTGGGAATCTTTTTTTGTCGCCGTACAGTCATATCTTTTCTTCCTTATTCATTTGGAGTTTCATGATTCCTCAAAAAGTAGGAGGTATCGATCAGAAATAGAACAGATGTCATCGTAAGCGGTACTATGAGGAGGGGGGCTATGGGGCAAGAAACGATTTACGAGATTAGAGCGGTCTTTTGGCTCCCGAATATCCAACTGTCAATTATTTTCCTATAACTCGCTCTATTTTTCTTTGCAAATAAGCCGCGACGTGACGTTTTCCTCAGAATGTTTTTTGTAGACCTCTTTGTGATAAAAATCTCTTTTGTGCAATTCCAAATGTAAGTAAGTCCTCGTATCTTATTGGTGAAAACTTTATACTTAAATTCACCAGACACCCCCTGTTTTCTTCTTTTTCTTCTTGGGAAGAAGTGAAATGAATGAATTTTTGACCATAAAACTTTTTTTACTTTTTTCTTTTCTTTTCTTTCCATGCCATGGATTTTACCGTCAGGAAAAATAAATACTATTCTTATATTATGTCAATTTTTTGGAATCTAGTAACATCGCCAAAAATTTAGATTTATCCGTTTCTATCTAATCAAATTTTCCATTTGATTTAGATAGAACAGAAAAGGATAATATAGTTGAAAAGGATCTATATTTTCTGCATTACGAAAGAGATGATTTCTTTGGCACCTAAAAATATTTCTTAGATTTCTTTCTTAGATCAATTGGGGAATTGATACACAAGTAAATACGTATCAATGTACCCAGAACGTACACACCATACGTACATCTTTGGTTTTATTATGAAAACGGCATGTGATATATAGGAAATATACTATTAAATAATTCTGAATCGTGGTACTACGTATCCTTGACATACTGAAACGACTTACCATTATTGTATCAACCAATAGCGTTCATACAAGCTAAAATCTTCTAATCGGTAATTGGGCCAAGACACATTTGGCAATTTAATTAATTTATTTAAATCCGTATTAAGACGTTTGTCCTCATTCAAAATTGTTCTAGTTTCTTATGTTGTTTTCGTTGTGCAAAATACTGATTTCTATTCACAATATCCGATTAGGAGTTGAAACAAATTAGAATTCTCAATTCTCTACGACTCCTGGAGATAGAATATTTTCAGGAACAAAGAAATTTAATGACTTGATCCGCATTTCACAATATATTGCCCTGGTCGTTCCATGATTTTTTAAATTCTTCTTATCAAACCTATCTTTTCATTTATGTATTTTTCTATTATTTGGTGTTACTCTTATCGCCAATGACATGACTTATGGTTTGATATATAAGGACGTTTTCCATCCCTTCTTAAAGATAGACGAATTGTTCGATAATTAATATTCCCCTTTTTATTACTTCTGTAGAGCTTTATCTTCCTGAATCAGCATTCCATCCAGAGTATCTCTCCTCTTTGAATCGAGGATATAGTAATTTCCCTTCAGTTTTCAATTCAACCTGGTTTTGATTCACACTCCATGTTTCTGAGAAATATTTACCATCCGGCAAGAGGAAAAAACAACGGAGTCTTTCTCTAAAGATGCGTTGAGAAAACGGCAGAGTCTAGAACCTTTCAACGAGAAGTGCCTTTTTCAAATCTCTCAAAATGGAATCTGTTCCAAACAAAATGGGAATCCGTTCCAAACATATATGGCCAGTGGTGTTTTCCTTACTTTCACAGAGTGCAAATATCTAAATTTCACCCTTTTAGATACTTTTTCAGACCCTTGTCGATACTAAGTAGCAGTCACAAAGTTGTATCCATTTAACAATTTGTATCCTGTTTCCCTGATATTATGCATGGATTCAATCTATCAGGGCCATTTCCTCAGAAGATTCTCCACGGGAACCTCTGATACGTGAGATTTCGAGGGAGGTGTTTACCGAACCTTTCTTCTGTCGACGAAAGCTTCATCGAAATAAGATCCACCCCTTCCATTGATATGGGACCCATCTTGAGATCAACAATGCTCGGAGTTGAGTTCCTCTATTCCAATTCTTTTTCCTTCTCGTGTTAGCTGGATATCTCGTTCGTATACATCGTCTCTTATTTTTCCCAAGCCTCTAGTGAGTTACAGACAGTTAGAAAAGATCAAATCTTTGATGTTCCCTCATACAGATTGCGTTGCGAAAACTTTTGGATGGTTATCCACATCTGAACTGCAATTCTTTCTGGTTAAAAACTCTTTCTAGTTGTTTCTGAACAAAAT
>PYDT01001469.1:0-21030 GCA_004837865.1 Musa balbisiana
GTTCTAATTAATATTAGTTATCGATCACCAAACACGTATGTGATATGTATAGGGCCAAACATCAGGGTGGCATGTAGAGAGTGGAGCCCCAGATGGCATGTCAAGAGGTTTTTTAATTTTCTGCATGTTCTTCATGAATCTCCTCTCGTTTTACATATTGGTGAAAAAGAAGAATACTATATGCCTAGTACTTAAGTAAAGGCCAAACAATCACAAATTCATGCCTGGGGTTTGGCATCCCATCACATGTTCACATATTAGGGAGTTTTCTATTTACAGAAGGGACAAACTACAGATAAACTTCACCATATTGCAGCATAACATAAATCTAATTCCATGAAACGCGATTGTTAACATACTGCTTGTTTACCGAACCTCCCAATGCATATGCTATAACAGCACTTGTTACATCTAATATTGAGTGAATGGGAAGCCTACTCATGCTCAAGCGCTAGATCTTAACAATCATTGACTCGGTGAGAACTTTCGCATGTTACAATGTTGGCAAATGTGAGGCCACCTAGAAAACTAAGTTTAAACTTTAAAGTCAAAATATAATGGATGATTCTGTAGGACAAACCGTCGCCAACATAAGTAATTCACCTTTCTCTGCTAAACCTGAGGCAGCACCTACCACTACTACAGGCTGTCGAAACTGTACACTAAGGCATAATGTGTCCACACCACCATGCCAGGCCGATCCAAATTACCATGTGGTCGCCCATAAACCTTGATCTCTTAAAAGAACTAAAGTTTGACACCCTTTACTGGAGTATATATGTTCATTTCACACTGACGAAAAAAAATATTACCAACTTCAGCTACAACAAGATAAAATTGATTTCCTCTTGGGAAACCCACCATCACCCTAGGTTGCAACCGTACTTTCTGTCACACATAGCCATGCGAACAAACACGTATGAAAAGAATAAGGAGAACTGAATTGAGAATGAAAGACTCATCCCAGGCTTAGGAAGGGCTATCGATCCAGTATAGCCACCTAAAGACCAAACACAACTTACCAAAGACCTCCGCATGCAAGCTCATGCCAGGATTTATACAAGGTAAGCAAATTAACCAGTAAGGTCCAACGTGCCACCAAAATGAGAACGTTTCACATGATAAAAAATGGAACAGAAGTGCATCATAAAAGTCATGGAATACGGAATAATGGCAACCTTTCCATGCATTAGTGCCAACAATTCAGCAATAGGTATCGATCTTGCTTTTATAATCTTTAAAAAAGCAATTAAGTGCAAAAAACAAATAGTGCAAAAGCATATATAAGTTTCACCGTCAAAAAGTGAAACTTAAAGCCTAACCTTTTCGCCTCTGCAAGATGGTTGTGTACATTTTCACAACCAAGGTTTCCTGCTCATAGGATCTGGAATCAAGGGTCCTGAATGACCTGAAAATTTTCTCAAACAAGCAAAAAGTCCAGTTAAGAGTATTTCGCATAATATGAGACAAAAGAAAATTAAAAACCATGCTTCCATGATAGAGCCAAGGGACAGATAAGCAACATATAAGCTGGAATAAAAGTTCTTCAGAAAATAAAAGTAGCTGAGCATTCAGATGTTTGCCACAAAATATATTCAAACTCCTCTACATTCATACTTATATATTTTCAGGTGGCATTACTCGATAATACATTTGACAACATGAATCACTAATAAAATTCTCCTATTAAAAGAATTTACCAAAAATGAAAAATATTTAGATTCATCTCCAAAACAAGGGATAGAACGAACTTATGAAACTACAGAAACTAATCAGTCACATATGAAAGAACAAGATAAATCCCATACATGTTCCAAATAAAGAAATGTATCCAGTACAGTATAGACAGTCCTATACTATTCTGCTAGGTAAATAAAAAAGACAGTGTTCCATATTAAAACTAAATGCTTGGTCAGACAGGTAAATTCTGAGGGCGGGTCTGACCAATATACAATGTCAAGTGTAGTTTCAAACTGAATTGTAATTTTATCAGCATTTTCAAATGAATTTTCGTCATTATTTCTGCTCCTTATTCTAGAAGTTCTTGTATCTATATTTTGAGTTGGATTCTTATTTATAAATCCCCTTTTAGGTAATAAGTTGTTGTAAAAATTTCTAAGCGACTAGGAATTTTAAATGAAAGGAAATGCATCTTGGAAGTAGGATCTTAAATGTTATGAGTTTGTTACTTTTGGAAATAATGTTGATCTCTGAATCTTGTAAGAAATAGTAAGGTTAACCATACTCAAAAAATTTAACAATGTTTACTAAGTTGAAGACAAAATGTTATAAATGATTTTTCCTCTACTCTGATTATGAGGACACAATCCACATGTGAAACAAGTTTGATGTGAGAAAACGCCCTAAGGCATAACTCCCAGGAACCAGACCTATGTTCCACTTGTTCCATGCAAACTTCTGCCTTGGGTCATCTGATTACCTTGTTTTGATACCTTGGGTTCATATCTTTAATTGATTTATTTATAATTCATCTTTTATTAATTTGCCTACAACTCCAGCAACCTATTCCTGCCTCTAATACATCATTAAAGATCCTACCCTTTATCTTTATCCTACAGTCACCTGCATGTTTTCACCGTGAGCTCCCCAAAAGCTGGTCAGATGTCTTATGGAGGACCATTCCTGTCCCCAGTCACTTGAAGCCTCAGCCTATCAGCACTCATTCTCCTTAAAGCAGCAAATACTCTTGCTAGATTTTATACGAGCCATCAATATGTCATTATGGTGCAAAATCCCATATTCCGGCCTGTGTACTGACAGATGCGGCTATAATATTTTAAGGTAATACATACAAGTTATCATTGGGGTTCATAATCTTTTCACATTTTAATCAGAGAACTGATGGTCTATCCTCGAGCTCACTCACCTGAAATGTTCAAACCAGAAAAGGCATGCTTCTACTAACCTTAATTTCAGCTAATGTTGACATCTAAAAACAACATTAATGCCATTGATACATGTATATGATTACCACGAAAATTCTCTTTCCTCTTAGAATGTAAACTAATTGGGATGGACCACTTTCTTAGAGCAACTAAGTCACAGCAAAATCTAGTTGCTGCTCCAACTATTTGAATTCAATAACCACTACAAATCACATTCTATATAAAGAACTTCTATGGCTGAACAAAAGGCTAATACGAGACCTTTTTTATGATCAACTTCAAGCATAAACAAGTTCTCATCATATGCTTTTTACCTTTCTCAAAAAGAGAAACTCTCAAGTTTAGTACCTGGAAATTGCAACATACATCTGCATCCATTGAGTTATAACTTTTCCTTGCACTCATAGGGCATCCGTCCTTCAGACATCGATCCTTCTAACTGAAAATCCCGCTCCTGAACATGAACCAGTTGAAGAGTCATTATAAAGACAGGTCTAAACAAAGAATGAAAGAATGCCCAATAATAAACCGACTCACATTTGAAGTCATGGAAGACTGTGGGCACGCACATACCACAGACAGAAGCAAGGAACCTGTTCCAGATTGCTTTCAAGCAGTTCCAACTTGGCCTGATACATAATTAATTGAGCTAGACATAAAATACACTGTTTTCACAAATACATCAGTTGTCCTTTAAATACAGCATTCAAGATGTCGCAAAGTCCAAACAAATTTGGCCAAATAACAATCTAAGAGCTAAAATTCAATTAAAAACGTCCAGATAACAACGTATTTTTGCCAAACAACAAAGACGTGCACCTGAAAAGTACAATGCACAGATTAAGATTCTAAGATATAACTGGATTTACATTTGATCTATTTTGTAGGGAAAATACGTTTAAAAGGAAAACCCTTTTCCTTGTCAATTCCATATGAAAAATTTTGTCAATCTGCTAATGGACCAAATTACCAAGCAGTGCTCATCACTCTCCTCGGTATGTCCTTGCTGTGCATGATCGTCTGTTCCTTGCACCAGTGTATAGACAAGGCACAGACAAATGCCAACCCATTCCGCCTATTATTGTACCGATAATCGGTAATGACACCTAACAAGAGGCATGGTGCTGCATACCCAAGCATGCTACAAAACAATATGTCACCCAGAAATGAACATGGCATTTTATCCTTAGTAATTCAACGACCAATATAATCTAGGTCAACTGATTTGACACAAAAGTGCATCATAATGCAGAGTGGAGATTTTCCAAATCCGATCAGTTAAATCAGATCCACAGACAATTATCTAAAGGCAGGCAAAAAAACAACAACATGGATAAGTGTGCATTTGTTCAAATATGAAAGCGACGAAGTTGAAAACCAGAAAAATTTTTCCCTAGTGCTGATAAGTCTGATACATTATGATAATTTTGATCTGGAACACAGAATAATTAATGAATGTATAATGATAATAAAGGGTGATACATATTGGGCATATAAATAGTTTATCAGAACTTTTTAAAGCAAAATTTCATGTTAGACATTAATACAGTCCTTTTGATTTTTTATAGATCAATCTCTACCTACTAGTTCTTAGATACATACTTGGGCATATAAAAATAGTTTAATACATCAGAAATTTAAAGTAAAATTTCAATGTTCGACATCAAGACAGTCCTTTGAATTTTTATATATTCATTCTACATACTACTTCTTTATTACCTCCATGGACGTATTGGCAAATTCATGTCTCTGGCATGAATCGTCACATTCCCCTTACAGCAAGATGGGCACTTCACTACCCTTCTACGCGACCTACCCATTTGCATTCCTCTCCGCTTGGATTGGCTAAAGATTACATTCGCTTCTCAGCTAGCTTACTCCTTCCTCAGTTAGAAAACAAATTCTAATTGACCAATATTTAGTTTATCTTAAATCAATCAATAACAAATTATGTAGTCATAGGCCCTACCGCGTGAGACATAATATAAGGTCGTTGATTCCTCCACTGAGGACATGAAAGGCGGTTGCTTCCTTTTGACAAGCCCACATAACTGCAAGACAGGAAAATCTACACATGGGGGGGTTGTTTAGTAATAGTCAAGACTAGAGAAACCAAAAATATGGCCCACATGTAACCTTTTGGACTTATCCCATCAGAATTAGTTTTTTAGTAGGCCATCATTGCAGAGCATTACCTTTGCAAGTCCTCCTTAGAACTGGCTGGCTAGAATTTACACTTCTGCAACTCCTGAAGCAAGAATGTGAAATGCCTATTTTTTTTTTCCGAATCTTGCTTCTTTTCATGTCCATGAGAAGATCCTTGATGGCAAATTCCAAGTATTCAAACTCATCACAAGTATTATAATACGGAAATTGTTTGCATGAACAGTAGTACAAACTAATACGTCCCGAATTAGACACAGTACTATGTAAACCAAGGCTCTGAAGACAGAAAACATTGTTACCCAAATGGATCTATTAAACGCTAGTTTCATATCCATCATATAATGACTTAGCTGAAACTACAAATGCATCAGATCTTCAACCTTTTTTCAGAAAATTATCTTGGATGAGGTTAAAAAAAATGTGCAAGTTCTAACAATATAGTCTCATCTGATGCTACAGCAAATGAGCTAACCTTGCCATCTCCATGGCATGACACTAAATCCCATGGTTTTTTGGGCCCCCCCCTTCCAAGACCTTCAATTTCATTATTCATGTTTCAGAAATATCTTTAATATCATTGTAGCTTAAAAATTAAGAAACCAAAAGAAATATGGCACAACAAAAATGGACTTCATACTGCCGGAAGTTGCATTTTCAGGTAGAAGGACAAGATCACAGATAACAATAGGAAGACAGTAGCAGACAGTTTAAAGAGGAAAAACCGTCAGTCGAAATTGTAGGTTGGGACAGCAACTGTATTGAATAATTGGTTTTTTTTTTTTGTATCTTCTTTTTTTTTTCCGACGCATGTTAAGAGATCTGTTTGACTTTAACCAGATTTGTAGATGAGTTAAGGGTCAAAAAGGACCTGCCACCAACAAAAACAAAAGGATTAACTTCCAAGGTCATGCCTACACGTTTAGAAAAGGCAAAATTGCAAAGATATACTTCCAAAAGTTGGTATATTTTGTATTTGCCCTTTTAAATTTAGGTCGCACTGACCTTTGAAGTTACGTGCGCACACCCACACATATATACCAAGCTCAAAATTTGTATACATGTCATTGTAGTTAGGCAATAGATATCATTTGAACATCAAATTGGCACAAACTCCTTAAAAATGTTTGGATCATCAATCCAAATACATTGGTTACAAAAAGTATTCTGGGTAACTTTTTTTTTTCCAAATCATTGCTAAATTATAATTTTTGAAGGGATATACATATGTATATATTATGTATATGTACATGGTATATATGTACCTGTCATATATTACATATATATATGTACATAACAAATATCCTTATATATACTATATATATACATATATATATATATATATATGTATATATAGATATATGAAACTGACTACTTGGAGGGGCACATCATGTTCTTCCCAACTTTGAAATGATGATATGTAAAGCAACCTAAAGAAAGTATAAACTCTAAAGTTATGAGTACATGCAACAAAAGAGAAAGGAAATTCTTTGAAAAATAAAAAGTTAGAGTAGAGCCGCAAGATGTGGCCTCCACCAGTTTATACCACTAGCAATCCTGGAAATAAGAGCTGCTTTGACTTATTTTGGGTAATCACAATAACAACGCTACTCAGCTTTGACGCAAAAATTAATGATTCAGAAGTTTTTTTTTTCTCCTCTCATCAAAGCATCTATGATTTCAGGTGCTTTTGACTATTTATTGTTCAGCTTACAATTTTTCTTAGATGAATATCTTAACAAGTGTTTGGAGTCTTTAGTCAAAGAAACTTTCCATCAACCAACAATTGAGTTTGTGAAAAAGTAAAACTATTTAAAAAGACCTCAAACCCAATATGACACTTCCACCAGGGTTACCAGTATAGAGATCCCAAAATTTGCAAAAAAGTCACCGTGCTGCACCGATAGATAACTACAGTTCTCAAACTAGCAATTGAGTTGACAGAAAAAATGATAGTCCAATCATAAAACGGAACATTTATGAAATAAAATGAATATAATACAAAATCCACTGATTACTCACAACAACTTCGAGGAGGACTAGCTGATCCAGTTGACGCTCTTTTTCTCGTTAGTAAAGCAGCCCTTTTCTGATTGCGGATCTGACAAAATTTCCACATGGAAAGAAAGAAAGAGTGATAGCATCCCAAACATAAAATGACTTATGACTTGTCCAACACAGCAAACATACTCAGAAATTCCAACCATCATGGCAATGGAACGGTAACTTAAAAAGTTGTGCTGATTTACAGTAGAAAATAATTTGTTTGTCACAAACAAAAGTAAATTTCTGCTTAATATTGCTTACTATTAGTGAAATCACCTTAGCATACGACTACTGCATTCGAAGCTTAATGAATCGTCATCATACAATGTACACACCACGTACTTAACCGTTGCTAAGCAGTCACTCATAATGGCATCAGAAACCAGAAAAGTTTTGGTCAAATTGTACGGTATGAGCAGAAAAACAAGCCAAACACGAGCCGAGGGCATAATGAACGCCAGAAGAAAATTTGGAAAATAAATGGCGGAAAAATAAGAGGTCATGTTAAATCTCAAGGGAAGAGAATGGAATAAAAAATGGCATCCCTATATTATTCGTTATAGACATAAGCCATTATCTCTATGCCTCATTGTCACCATAACTGCACAATATGTTAATAAATGCTTATCGACAAAATCTCCACCCTCGTTAACTATTAGAAGATCTACTCAAGACACAGTCTACCCTGAATCAAAACAGAACTGTAGAGTTCTACGTGTAGCACATTATCATAGTACGATAATATTTTTAGTTGTTAGAACCTGCTAATCATTATGAAACCCAATCGCATAACATATTCACCGTTCTTAATTTTTTCTGTCACTAACCTAAATTAACCTACCTTATGAAATTCTTTAAACATCTCCATTTATTTTTGGGTAGATGCACTAATTGCGAGAAAGAGCATTAAATGAGTTAGTTTGTTATAGAATCACAACACCGAGGACAGGCCAACCAATTTGTTCTACGCTAGAATTGCATAAATTTTAAACATTTCCCTATCTAGAGCAAGACTTCTGTTTTGTTAAACTAAAAAACCCATTTTTGTTGATTGACGTCCACTGAAATTGCAATAATAGTCCACTACTACTGGGGGAACAAGAACTTGCACATTGCAGAAGATTCACCAATACGCGCGAAGCAACGATAACCAATGTTATAGTTGTCAGTCAGGCATACCGTTTTGCTGCGCTGGATCCGAGCACACGGGCGCCCATTCACGGCGGCACGGTGGGATCCGTCTCTCGCAATCCCGACTCTTATCTGAATCTCCCAGAAGAATCAACATGACATGCTGAAACCAGAACTGCTAGGAAGAGTCCCAACCCTCCGATTCCTGATAGAGAATTGAGGCAGTCCTCATCACCGGTTCGCGGGGTCCTGTGAATCTGGCTAGAAGCTTTTGAGCGAAGCGGCTCTTATGGGCCTTGTTCACCTGCGTCCGAGCGCCCCCCCATGGAGGCCGGAGGAGGTGACGAGAACGCGAGAAGAGATCCCGAGTGAGGCCAAGCCGCTCGTTCGAACGACAGGTTCAGAGTAGTTTGGGAGGATGCCATTACAGCGGCTCAAACCCCTAGCGGCTCAAACAAACCCAGCAGAAGAAGCAACGGCGGGCGCGTGCAGCACGCGGACAGCTGGATTTGATCCGATACGGGGGAAGTGAATCCCGCGATGTATATATAAGCCTCCGATCGGATTCGGATCTTCTCTTGCGAATAACGGACATCCGATATGAATTTCTCTAACGTGGTTGAAATTCCGTTTTGTTTGGACACCCAAAAAAAAAGGAGAAATAAATAGTTCCAATATTCTAAAAACAATAAGACTGAATTTTTATGAAAACAGTTTTCAAGGATACAGAAATATTATATTAATCAAGTTTCATATATATTTATTTTCCTATTTTATGCAAATCAAAATTAAAATTCTCTATAAATATTTATTGCTTACTGAATTTGGTACAACAAATAGCAGACTGCTATATCTTGGAATTGTGTATGCATTTGATGGTAATTTGTATGTAATGTAGTGATGTTACTTGGACATTTATATTTAGTAAAGACATAGAAATAATCGAGAAACGTCTTGATTTATTTTAAATTTTTGTAATTAAAACATATGACGAGAATTGTGAATTTTTTTGTGAATAAACGATGAAGACGGGATTCGTAATATCTTTGATAAACTATCGATAGATGGATTAATTTGAGAAATAAAACAAATGTCATCAAAAATGCATCAACATTGAATGAGTGACATTTTTGCAAGCTTATGCACATCAAATGTCATGGTGCTTGTGTAATATTAGCATGCCACGTTCAACCCAAGTCCAAGGTTCTTTTTGTGACCCTTCTATGGATAAATGATTGACCCAACCAGCTGCATGGTCTACAATGCTGATGCTGCAGAAATCAATTCTTTTAATATCCAAAAAAACAAATTTTGTCCTATCGCTGATTCTGTTCCACAATTTTAATTAAAACGTTTTTCCAGGAATTGGAGGCAAAGATAACATAAATAATAAAAAAGATCTAATCTTTACAAAAAATTGGTAATGCCTGTATGTTATTTCGGTCGAAGTCTTATTTCAATGTTATTTTGGTTTTTTTTTTGTTTTTTTTCTGATTTCAGTGAGGGCAGAATAACCCGAAACAAAATCTCTGTTTTCTGTTTCCGGAAACAATCAAAAACAGAAGCAATTCCTGAGGAGGATGCTTAATGGCCGCAGCCCCTCTTCTTCCATACAACAAAACACGCACGCCAACACTTTTGGCATATGAATCAAACATCTATTTCCAACCCTCGCTTCTCTGCTGCTCCAAATCTTGCACCCCTTTGGCTTCCTCCCCTCCGATCCCCTCCGCAGTCCAATCCTATTAGGATCTCCAAAATCTCGTCCTTTCCTCCAGGCAACCGATTTTACCAGTCTTCCAATCCCGAGAAACTGTTCAAATGAAATTCGAGCTCAAAGACTCCACCCTGTTAGCTCGCATTCCCGATCCCAATCACCGTTCCGATCCATGATTGTTCAGTCGTTGTGAAGGGCTCGATCTCTTGGTGCTGGCAGTTATTGATTCTTGGAGACAGAGCTTTTGGGATGGAGCACAATGGAAGCCTGGATGTCTGGGATAAGGAAAGCGAGAGGATTGCGAAGAGAAGGAGGACTGGAATGGCATAGTTGAGCTGGTTCCGAGGGAAGTGGAGGAAAGGCAATTTTTGGCAATGCCTTCTAGGTTCCAGGATCGGTGCGCAGCCGTGGAATGGCCGCACCCGGCGGCGACTGGGTGGGCGAACCATCAGTTGAGTGGAAAGGGTTGGGTTTGGATTACTACTGCCTTTTTTGCTTCTGGGGCATCAAATTGAATCTTTCTTTTTTCATGTTCAAGTTCTGTAGAGATCGAAATCGTTCAGCAGTAATTGTCATGTCAGCTTCTAGCGCTATAGTTTAAATTTCAGGGAAGAATGATTATGAGTTTGTTCATAGTTTCCAGATTGATTCGTCCTCAGATTTAATTCCAAGATTGTTTTTTCCTGTTGTTATTTGCACCTTTTCACGTTGCTTTGAACGTGGCTTGGTATCTCGTTGTTCTATTTTGTTCTAGGCTTCATTAGTTTCTGCGATAGCTTGTTTTAGTCCACGCTATTGAATTTCTTTCAACAATGTGATCTTTTCCCAAAATTGCGTTTCTTGATTTCCTTTTCTAACTTAGCCATACCAAACTCTGAAGTATTTTCCAAAAAGTCCCAATTTTAATTTCATCTCTAACTTTCTAACCTATTTTCAGTGCAATCATTAGCACCCAGTTTCGTTCTTGTAATTTTGGATAAACAGATATGAGGTACGTAGGCCTCTAGGTGTTTATAGGACAACATCTGCTTTTGCAATGCACTTACAGTGTGTACAACGCGAGGAAATCGGCATGGCAGCTATTTGTGGTTTGCATGTTCTACTCCTACTTCACTTTTCCGTTAGTCATTCTTGTCAGATCAGTTCATTGGCCTGTTGCAAAATCAAACCACATGATACTTCCATCGGTTTCTTTTCTCTTTGATACTGGCCCATTAGTTAGTTTCGGCACCAGGCAGCCATAATCTTATCTGTAGAATGCATCCTTATGGTTCCTAGGTTATGATGATGCCTTCTTGAGTTGTCTAATTAAAAGCTTCACTTTTGTACACACTTTGTTTTTTTCTCTCTAATTCTTTAGAGTAAGCCGGGCATTATTTCCCAAGCTCACGAATGCTTTAGATAGAACTTTCGTTTTGGTCTGGCTGTTTTACTTTAATTTTCTTCCAAGGTTGACTGGTGACCTGGTGTCCTCAGCTGTATGTCCTTGTAGTCTCTCTATCGCTGGTGTGCGTGCTTGTGCAGAGATTCAACTCCTGATCCATTGTAGTTAGGCAATGTTTTCAATTCTTTCAAGGTGGCCCCCCAAAAAAAAAAATTTTCCTTGTTGGTGCTTCTACAGTAAGTTATCTAGTCCATCTTCTTGAACCAAGCTCTTGATGCTTTTGGCCTACAAGTATTGTATTTACTAAAATAATTCATCAGAACCGTTCTGTATCTATACTCAAGAAATTAATGTTCACAAAGTCAACAAAGCAATCTTACATTTTACAAAAAAGTGTATTTACATTGTTGCATTGGTTTAAACCTAACTGAGTTGTCCACAGATATAAATACCTAACAACTAGAGCTAGAATTTCTTGTGATGCTTCCTTGTGCCCCCCCTGCAATCTTAACTTCAAGGTCTTCGAGCTAACTCTGCCTTAATAGTTTAAATGTGCATTGCTACAAAAATAATTAGCTGGAGAGCCATATCAACACTGTAAAAATACAGAATACACAATTGCCATCATCAAATATTGCTTGGAACTCATTTACTATGAGTCCACACTGATGCTAGAATTTGTTAGCATCAGATAAGACCTCAATTGTGGACAATTCAGTGCGCTTATAAAATTATGAAATTTTGTGTGTTTTTGTACAATTTATCTATTTCAGAATATTAGTAGTTTCAACAATTGCCTTTCATGTATATTATAGATCTAAGAATCATGCACTAACAAGTACAAGCTAATATTATCTTAACCAGAACAGCATGTTATTACCACAAATAGATCATTTCTCTACTCGGCATATTTAGTTAAAATGATTACTATCTGTGCAATAAAAATTTAATCCGTTATTCTGTGGGCAAATGTCCCGAGGAAACTCCACTTCCTCTAAATTCATCTATTAGCTAGTATTGTAACTTTTGCAATTGCTCTGTATTCAATGTACGTCTATTTTCTTCTTGTGAATGTCAAGTTTCCGTGAAGATTGATTATTGTTACATTAGCAGATTAACGCTTCTAGTCCTTATTGTAACTGAAAGTAGAGTTCATGTCACCTTCTTGTTGATTGTATGGTCTTTGTACACATACGATGCAACATATTGTTTAATAGGTTTACATAAGTATATGACATACATAGACTGCATAATCCGAACTTTGTATGCCGTTCTTTATTCGAACGATCCTGAACATTCTGGTCCCATTTGCAGTTTCTCTCATTCACTTTTCATCTATGAAACCTTGAATTATCTTCTAGGATATCATCCAGCATTATTCATAGGATAAAAAGTGTCTAGCAGCACCAATTTACAATGTCGATGGTGCATTTTTGATGTGACAATTTCTCACACGGGATTGTCTAATTTTTGCATTGACGAACTGTGAGAAAGTTTGGATCTAATGCCTGTCAATTAAAAGAGAAGATGAGGCACTACCTATTGCACATGGCATAATTTTGATCCTAGTACAGCAGTTTGTGATGGAAACAAAGCACTATAATGCTACTTGTATCCGAATTGTAAAGGTATCAACAAGCGATGAATTGTGTAAGGGTCTATAGATGAGGCAGTGTTGCCTTTATCACTAAAACAGACATGGGTATATAGGTCCAGTCAGATCCTGTTGTTAAATAGCGAGTTAGATTCCACTCACACTTTGATTCGCTTAATAGTGTGTAATCCATACCTTCAGTTTCCAAAATTTTATACACATGTTGATTTTTTAAATTGTTTTGATCATAAATCATGCTCGGTATTACTAACAAGGGGAACAACTTCTCATCTATCTTTTCTATCAAAGAGCTTCACCAATTTGAATGATAAACTTGTAATCTTTCCTAAATGTCAGATCCAGTTGAAGTCCATCCTTGGTTCTATGTATAAGCCTTAACCTCCGACCATTGGCTGCTCCCCATGCCAGAAGCTAACAGCTTAGTGATGTTTATGAATGTATATTTAAACTGATACAGTTTAACTTGTTTTCCTTTACATTTGGTCTGGCTTTTTGTTATTATAACTTTTCCTACCATTAGTGGTTCGTCGGTTATATACGGAATTAAGCATTATTCAGCTCAAAAATTATAAGTTGAGGGAGTTTGGTCTTTCATGTTTATCCAATAGTGTTGGGTTCTTCTGCCACACGCTGGTAGCTTTCCTTGACAAAAGCAAGCTTGGTATGTTGTTGGCCTCCATTCCAGGATCCTACTCAGTCAGACCATACTAACATTAATATCAATAGTTGTGAGAGACACATAGTTAGCCAGTAATGGCCATCTCTGTGATTGAAGAAGCCTCTAAATTGGATGATTACGGGGGAGACTTCCATTGCCTTCAAAAACAATTTGCTGTGTGTTTGCTTGCTCAACCTCACAGCCGAACTGACTGCAAATTGTGGAATATCAAGTGAACATGGATACATGCAACGTTCTTGGTGAGATTTGAGTCAGTTCTGTATTGTGCCTTTTTCATTGAATTCATTTTGCTATGAGAATAGTACCTCACCAAAATGGAAGCAAACCACTAAATGTAGAAATATCATAGCATATCAAGTATTCAAAGTCCAATTGGCACTTATTTGTTGATCATTAAAAACTGACCATTTAACTTTTTTTTCCAAAAATTCGTTTTGTAATATTTGGTTTGAGTTTTATTACCCATGGGAAGAACAAAGCACTGATGGCAGCAAACTTGTCTTGGAACGCTACCAACCATTCTCAAATACGACAGGTCAAAAGGTATGGAAGCCTCCCTTTTTAAATACTGTGTGTTCTGTATCTATCTGTATCAATTTCTTGGAAAGCAGTTTGTCTGTGTTTTACTTATTTCTCAAAGAGAGAGAGAGCGAGAGAGCGTAAACTGTCTGTGTCCGTTTCTCTTCCACTTTAAAACTATTTAAATAAACCATTTGATTGGGGGAAGCCATTGGATTGTGTTTAGGACAAATGCCATCATTTATTATAGATAAGGATTTCATTAAGTACCTTAATCGATGGCAAAATAACTAAGAGTCATGATGGTCCTATGTAAGATGGATGTCAGACCTACATCACATGTATACTAATAAGAAGCATATAATATTAATACAATAATCCTTAATGAGTCCCTCCCTATTAATCCATTCATAAATACAAGTAATTTTAGTGATAATTACAATATAAACACAAGGGTGTAGAAAATTGAAATTATCATATTTATAGACGCATGTTGGTCTCTTAAACCAGTATGTACAGTTGTCACAGGTTGCTGACCGTGTCGCTTGCATGAAGACTCTTGTCTGTTTCTTCTCTATGCCATCAACTCCGTTTGGCTTTTTGGTGTATCAATGTGAGTACAACACATTGCCCCATGCATGGGGCATGACTTGCCCCTCCAACACATGGAATAATAGCAACTGCAAACCCAACAAGAGCCCCACCATGGATTCCTGGTGGAGCGGTTAGTAAGCATTCATTTTTCTCTCATGGTGAGGATAACTTGAAGTCAGGAATAGCAGACCTTTTTTTGTTTTATCTGCTCATTATCTTGATTTCCATACTATTTGATTGCACAAATTCAGACACATACGCAAATTTCAGATGGTGAACAAGAGACCCATAAGCAAATCCAGACAGTGTCAAGAAAAAACCGGCTAAATGCCAATATACACATGCTTTTTGCTAAAGGCTTCTATTCTTCCAAGCATGAGACAAGCTTTTAAGTCTTTACAACCTGACTTCTACTGTCATACAGCACGTCTAGGAAGTTCCAATCAAGCCTACTTCAAACAAATAACGTTCACAAATTTCAATGATGGTTCTCATAATACTCACTAGCGTAGCATGCTTTGAGGCTCTATGGGACATCTTCCTTGCATCTCTCACAGCATTAGACCTATACCATGGACCTCTTTTTCTTGAAACACAAGGGTATTTACCAGATAAGCTCAAAACACATTTCACTAATTGCTAAGACTCCTCCACCATCTCTATCTTAATCTGTTAGCGATTGAGTCATAGCTTGGCATGGTTGTGCTCTTCCTTCATAAGTCACAATCACATTGTCGGATCTTCCATGCACCTCTCGCATGCTTTCTTGGCAGGGCAGCCCCGTGGCGGCTGCATTTGTAGTATCCTCGGCGTCCGGTTTTCAGTCAATAATATTTTCGTAACTGGGGAATCAAGCTCACGCACATAACTATAACATGACCAACCATTGATTTAAAGTATAGCTGAATTATGCTAATACTTCCCGTATCATCAGAGAGAAGTCCAATGCAGTTATTTGATCATAAGCTGGTTTAATTATTACAAAACCTCCAGATTGCTTTTGTGACTGAAAGGTGAATATAAGACAGCAAAAAGGCATCCAGTAACTAGCATCGAGCCGTAGATACATTTACTATTGGCAGAAGATTTACAAGTCACGGAGAACAACACGTCGCTAACCCAACAGTTCTTAATTGAGCACACTGAATCCGAACCAGTCAAAGTAAAACCAATATATGTATCCAAGCTTTCAAGAAGTCCCACAAAACAAAAATACTAAGTCCAGGCATTGTGGTGAAGAAGAAAATGAAAAATACCACACTGTTTATTATCGCTGGGCGTTTGAATTCATACACAATCATTTGTTTTATAGATAACAAGGATGTTAAGGGCAATGATCAAGCAATAATCATAAATATCTTTTGGCATTAAAGGTACTTAATGAAGAGTTGTTTCCACACAGCCACAAACTAATACCTATGATAGGGAGAGCCTTGATTGGCTTCTGCCAACTCCTCCATGACAGTCATCAGCAGGGTTCTGCAACTTGTTTACTGATGCAGGAACCTGATTGTTTCTCTTCACTCTCAATTTTTCCTGCAAAAGAACAATCCAAAGATGCGGAATGAGAACATCTTCTTTGCAAGAAGGGAGGAATCAAGCCAAATCAGAAAGGCTGACCGCTTCTTTGAGCATGGCACCTTCTTTGTTTCCCACATTTGCCTCCGCTTCCATCAATTCCTTCCCCAGAGCACCTCTATCATGCGGGTGCCATTCATGGGATTGGACAACTGCGGGCCGCCGAACGTTGAGGCTTCCCATCCATGCTCCCCATGCTTCCATCGATGCTCAGGGATGACATACGGACCTAAGAGGACTACGCATTCGCCGTGCACTCGAAGTGTCCAAACATGAGGTTCAAGGCCGCCGTTGCTCCTCTCGCACTCTCCCGTTCTGGAGCTGTTCAAAGCTGTTGCTGAAGCTGGAACATACGTGTTGTGCTGCTGGGAGGAAATGGAGGTGAGTGGGGGTGACTGCTGATGGTCGCTTGATTCCGATGCAGGTTCTCAGGACATTCTTGGTGGGATTTGTGGAGCATGTTGGCAGTGGAACCCAACCATTAGCTGGCTTCTGTGTAGTTTCTAGGAAGTAGTTGGAGCAGCACGCAGAAGGGTCAGCTCTGTAGGCTGCTGGCTGTCTAAGAAGCTGCTGCGGTGGTTGAAGCGGAGCTGATGGGGACTCTTGAGCCTCCTCATCCTTGCATGGCCAACCCATTTTCCAAGCTGGAAACAACCTTGGTAACTAGACAGCATTTTCCTGTCTCTCTGCCAGTAGATTCTTGTGAGCTAAGGGTTGTGTGTTGTGTCTCCGACAATAAGCTCAGCACTCTGTGGCAGCTCTCCACAGCTGCCCTATTAGCGTCTTCCACTCCTTCCATTTTCAGCAACCCCAACAAATCCCTTCCAGGCTCTCTTTCAACGACACGAATCCATTCATCTGTCCCAACCTAGAGAACCAGAGAAATCTGAGCCAAAAAACTTACCCATTTCAACAGGTATTGCTTAGATTCTCTTTCAGTCTCGAAGCGTGAATAAGCAAATGTTATTGCATGCCCAATTTGGCGATTTTTCTCAATCAAAGAAACGGGGACAGAAAATCGAAGTATCTCCTGTAAAACAGATTAAAGTTATCAAGTCTCCAAAACGAACACAAGAAACCGCCATGAAAGAGGTAAGCTCAGGGGTTCCAAGGTCCGATTTTGACGATACAGACCAGCTAAAGCTGCCCTTTTGTGCCTTGCACCGATTGCATCAAACCTAAACTAACACAGAAATACGCAAGAAATACAGGATTTCAGAGGAAGCGTGAAAACGAGAAGGTAAAACCCCACAAAAGAAGAGAGGTGAGAAGGAAACCCTAAGGGATCGGTTGCCGAGGTGGAACGGTGTCGAGGGAAAGACTCGAGGCCCCAATAAAATAAAATAAACATAATATATATATATATATAATCATTTTAATCCAAAAACACAGCATAAATTAAATAATTAGATTCCGAAAGCGAGGAAGAAAGCGCATGTAATTTTAATGAACAGAAGGATAGCGGTGGACTTCACGACACGCGAGGAGATCTCCACCGCCGGAGTTCGATCAGACGGTCATGGGCTATGACTAGTGGGCCCCGCTCTCCTGCTCGAATGGGTTGTCGCGTTGGTTCCTTGTCATGTTCCTTCTCCGAGAGGTGATCTTCTCCAAGTAACTGATTCGTCTAGGAGAATCGAACGATGATTACTTATCCATAAGCACAATGGACGGAGATCCGATGATGCTGGATAGAGAAGAATTGGACGGGACTCCACCAAGCTTTTCGTCAAAGTCGCAGCGGTTGGGATGACGGGGCGAAGGGGGGGGGACACGTCACCACGTGCATGTCGACCCCATACGGGGTTTGGTGGTGGCGGTTGGATGACACGGGCGTGGGGTCCCCATCGCATGGGCCACGACGCCGCTGATTGATCGTGGGCCCCGGTCGCCTGATCCGGTCGGATCCGATCGAACTTTGATCCGATTTCTCGGAACATTTTCGTATGTATCTCTCCGTACTTCAACAGTATCACACATAAATAAGACAACACATGATGTAATAGCGGCGACCTTTCCTATCTCACATGATGTACACATCATATGCTACATAAAAAGACATACATGATGTAGCAGTTGGCTGCTATTTATTATCATCAACTGGTTTAAGAATTAATATCAAGATGGAGAAGGAGCACAGACACATTTGACCTCAAATAATAAGAATTAAATGGAGATAATGTACAATGCGTGGTAGAAAGTGATAAGCAGATAAGATTTCCTCAAGGCAGTTGAGGAAATCTCTACGTAGTTGAGAAAAATCCTCCCTGCTGAATGTGTATAAACTCTCTGTTGAGTGGTATAAATAGCTATCAAGAGCTCACTATCAAATGTATTAGCCAATTACATTTTATACATTCATAGTTTCTTCTACAATTTCTATCTTTTCTATCTTCTTCATTTAATTCTTATCATGGTATCAGAGCAGTTTGCCTAGAGCAAGCCCTCTTCTCGCTGTTTGACTCCTCACAACCGCTTCCCGACCGGAGTCCACCGCCTCCCCTTGGGTCGCAGCCGTAGCCGCTCGACCATCCCTCTCGTGGCGACGTCTCCGCCCCTCAGCCGTAGCCATTCGCCACTGCTGCAGTCGTTGTCACTACGCCCACTGCATCGACACTTCTTCCGTGGGCAACGCTCCTAAAGGAAGCACAGTCACGGCCTTTGTTTCTACCGCGGCTGCTGCTCCCTTGCCAACCGAAGTCTTCCGCTGAAAACCCGCCGCTCTTTTCTTCCGCCACCAACTCCACCTTGCCGATTTTCCCAGTTGGCTGCAGAAATCGCTGCAAGCTCAGATATTTCTCTCCACCCTCGCTGCAACAATCTTTTCTCCTGCATTCTCATCGCTGCAGCCTACCAGTGCCTCTAGAAGAAGCAGCAGCCCTCTTCGGCATTGCATACCTCGACCCTTTCTATACAGCTGACTTCTTCATCACTAACCGCCCGCCACAAGCCATCACTTGCCTTTTTTTCGCCTGCAGATTTTTCCTTTCTCGCCCATCCTGCAGTGCATCGCTGCAAGTCCTCATCGCCGCAGCCTTCTCTGCAGTTCATCGCTGCAGCCTCCTCTGCAGTTCATCGCTGCAGAAGCCTCCCCTGCACACATTGATCTTCTTTTCTCTCCTTTTCCTTCCTCCTATCTTTACAATCTTACATCTCCGTACGATCACTTAAAACAACGCCAAAAAATTCTGGATGTTTCATTTCCTCTTTCGATATTCCCTATCCCTGTTTCTGCAGGGTTCTGAGTACTTCTCAAGTCTTATCACTATAATCTGCAGCACTCATTCCCTTCAAATTCCAAAGGCGGCAACTACGCATCTGCTGGCACAACTTTCTAATCTTCTATTTGGCTAGCTATCTCCTAGGTTCTGGTGATGCTCTCTCTCCTAAGTGTCCACCTTACATGGGCACCATCCCAGGAACCCAGTCCAGTGCCAAATCCCAGCCCACAAACTATGGTTACGTCAAGATCGCCTCCTCCCTCCAAGCATTCAAGCTTCTGTTGCTGTAATCCCTTGCCCCGCTGATATCCTCATGTACGACCGCTGCAGAATGGTGCAAGTTACAAACCACTTTGCAAATCGCTCGCCGTCTCGCATTCTCGGACTTCTTTCCAATCTGATGAAAACAAACAAGAGGAAGTACTATTGCTGATTATCTACAAACTATCAAAGTTCATTCATCGATTACTTGGCTTTGATAGGTCATTCTCTCAGTGATAAGAATTCCTAACTCCTACCGCTCAAGGCCGAGAGGCGACTACAAAGAACTGACAGCAGCCCTCTTCTTCGTGCACGCGACTTCACCAATATCCATTTGGACGACTTTATGATAAGTTGATCGACCTATAGACGTACTTTGAAGCGTGATGATATTTGCCCGGTGAACCAACCTCTACACTCAAAGTCAACAAATCCAAGAGGAAGAGCACCAGTACCATAAACACTCAACAACGGTTTGTGCTAAGCTGCCTTTCCACCCTATATGTCGCCCAGCCCAAACTCCCCTCATCCATATCAAGTGGTAAACTTTTCATAATCCTCAGTTTTCGCGTCCTGACGTCACCGCAACCAACAGTCTTTTGCCACTATGTGATACAAGTCGACACTCCGCTAAGAAGTCTGTCGATCTCGTCCCCCAGACCCCTGCTCCATCCCAGTTGGCCTCATTCGATTTCATTCTACTCCAACTCCTACCCAACCTAATTGGATTGTAGACTCGGGCGCTCTCATCACATCACCTCTAATCTTCAAACTGTTCCCTCCCCACAACTAGACGAAATGCAGATAATCATCATCGGTGACGTAAACGATTCCTATTACTCATTCTGGTTCCTAACGCTTAGTTCACTTATCACAACTTTTTACACTCGATATGTTCTTCAATTGAAACCTAGCACAAGTCTACACTACACATGTATCGGTTAGTGTAGTGAGGTAAAGTAAACTTTTTCTTAACACTATAAGTTTTTTGATCAAAGCTTTTTACATTTCAGCAACTTTACTTAGTGGAGGTGCTCATAGGCGTATTAATAGCTTTTGAACTTTCCAATTAAATCTTTTAGCAAAATCTAAAACATATTTAGTTGGACTAATAAAGATGTCATTTCTTAGTTGCTTAATGGTAAGCATAAGAAAAAGGTTAATTCTCCCATGAAACTCATTCAAATTCAAGACTCATGGTGTTAGCAAAAGAGTC